>VWYI01048026.1:92470-136538 GCA_013399455.1 Anthoscopus minutus
CCCGCAGACAGCTCGGCAGGGCCCCGGCGGCCGCGCCCGCACGGCGGACGCTGAGGGGCCCGGCCGCCCGTCCCTCTCCACCGGCTCCGGGTAAGCGCCCCGACCGCCGGTCCCTCATCGCCGGCTCTGGATACTGAGCTCCGTGCTCTGGTCCCTCACCGCCGGCTCTGGATACTGAGCTCCGTGCTCTGGTCCCTCACCGCCGGCTCTGGATACTGAGCTCCGTGCTCTGGTCCCTCACCGCCGGCTCCAGATAAGCGGCTCCGTCCGCCGGTGCCTCAGCACCGCCTCCCGCTGCCTGCGCCCGTCCCCCGGTCTTTCACGACCCGCTCCCGGCCCCTCGCACCTCCTGCCCCGGCGCTCCGCCCGCAGCCCCTGCCCCTGCCCCAGCGCCGTGCCCCGTCTCGGGGGGCACCTCTGCGGGGCCGCTCTCACCCGCTGTCCCCTCATGCCGAAAACTTCCGTCGGGGCTCACGAGGCCCCTAAAACCGAGGTGCGCCAGTGGCGACTCCTCGAAAATGCTTCCAGCCTCCACATCCCTTCTCCCGGTTTGATGTATTCAGACTGCTGAACTGCCCTTATACTTGAAGGAGGCAGGAAATTTCCGGGCCACAATCCCCCAGGTGCAGCCTGTGGTGGAGTCCCCCGTCCAACTCATGCTGCTGGGGGTGGAAGCCAGCACTGGCTCCGGGTTAAGGCTCTTTCAGAGCTGTCAGAAAATTCCCAGTGCTGCCCTGTGCGGACCATTGAACAGCCGCTTTCTGTTGAGACATTCCCGACTGACCCCTTCTCCATTTAGAAGGTACTATCTGCACTATACATCCCCGCCTGTGAAATGACCCACACAGGCATGAAGGGATCCTGAAAACAAACTCTGTGTGTTTCAAATCGATGCAATTCCCCTGTGACACTCTCCTTGGTAATCCTTTCCTTGCACTGAGACACTTAGCACTGTATGCTCACCTGAATTGTCTATTAGTATTAATATCTATTAATAGAGTCAGTCTCATTTCACTTACAGTATCTTCTCAAAGCTCACTTTAAGTCAAGAAGGTCATGACTAGGAGAATTTTGTATTTTTTCCCATTTTAATATCTACGTAGGAAGGCTATGGAGATCAGAGTGAAAGCTAAAACAACTGTCTCTAAGAAATCTTTTTCTAAGACAAAAAAATTAAATTCCTTTAAGAAACAAAGGAAGCCTTCCAGAGGAATATTGCTGCAGTTTTCCTCATGTACATTCTGTTTATTAAGAAGGAATTAAAATCAGCTGACCATGTTTCTAATGAGGCTTCAGTCAAGTGGCAATAAAAATGAGCTATTATGCTTGCTATAGTGAAGGTAGTGATGCAAGGTTTTAAGGAGAAATGGTTTGGACTGGATTTATCCATCTCTCCTTTCTCCTGGTTGCTATAGATATAGTCTGTTTCTCCTAATCTGCTGAAGAGAAAGCTTGCATAAAAATATTGCAAGTAATAGCTGTAATTTTTACCCTTAATAATGCAATAGCCTGCACAGTGCTTTCGAAGTAGTTGGATTATGATTCTCTCTCCCTAAACACAAACTGCAAATCAGTTTGGGTCACAGAGTATTTTTCATTTTGTTGTAGCTGAAACACAAAAGCAATGTGTGTGTTTGTTACTTCCTTCCAGCTTCCCTGTGCTCCTGCCTCGGCAGGGATCCCTGCCTGCCAGTTCAGGCTGTCCTTATGTGGAAGGGGCAAGAGCAGCCTTGATTTTACACAATGAATCCACTGGTCTGGAGGTATAATTTGGAGTCATTTCAAGGGCAGCAAAACAAGCTGAGCCTCCCTAATTCTTGCTGGGATAGGGACCTCCCTGATATCTCACAGATCTCTGTGAAAAATGGGAAGAGATTGATTATGTTTGACAAGATGCAGGAAAATGTTTGCATTGCTTGAAGTGAAACAGTTTTAGCTGTCTTTTCCATTAGAGTTCCTTTATTTCTTTTATTGACCAATGTTTCAGATCTCATTAATCTCAAGTTCAAACTATTTATGATTGTAGATCCTGTTCAATTTTGGAGTACAGTATTTAGACAAAATCAGGAGATATAACTGTAATTGCACAAGATATCAGAGTTTTGGGATTATTTGTGGTTATATGTGAAAGATACTAATTTGGTTTCTTCTTGTGCACAGTCCCATCTTCTTTAATTGAAAATTGAAGACAGATAGATGCATTATGAGACCTCTAGAATGTGCGCTGAAAACTGCCTTAAAAGCAAAATAATTATAGAAACATATTTTAAATTGGTTTCCCCCACTCCCCCCCCCTTATTTCAGAAACTCTTCCTAAAAGTTATTTTAGAAGCAGAAGTTCATGACCTTTCATGGGATGGATTAATCCAATTTTCACTCCTTCCCTCTTTTCTTATGGTCAAATTTTGTCTGAGCTTTCCAGTGCGGTGAACATCTTTAAATGCTGACCTTTCTTTTGCAACATAATCACAAACTTGTTTAAGAAATTAGGAGTTTTAAAGTTGAAGTTGACTAAGATACAAGATTTTGACATCTGCTTCTGCCTCTATAATTAATGAAATTTTGTGGATTGTTCCTGTGGGGAGGTGTTTTGTTAAGGTGCAATTACCAACAGAAGCACATAGTCTTCATTTCTTGACATCTAGCTTTCATCATTCATCATTCTGTGATGATTTATAGTAACATTTTAATGTGAACAAATAGGAAAAAGTACAGATTTTTCCCTCTCTTTTTATTGCCTAGATCTAGGCCAGGTGAGAGATTTTTATCTTTTTCATAAAATAAAAAAAATCAACTGGATACATAGTAGTATTCATTAGTCTTTAATGAAACATTGGGGTTGGGATTTTAATATTCTAAGGAAATCTTTATTAATTTCTCAGACACAGTTCATTTAAGATTATGGAACATTTTTTAAAGTATTTTACAAAGTAATCTATGGAAAAATACATCCTGGTCATGTTTGTTCAGTTCCAAAGGTTTAGGTTATTCCATTCTTGTCTTGATGTCCATAACACTAACCAGTACCTTCAATAAAAACTGCAGCTCCAACTACTGAAATATTTTCATTGTACAGCTTTTTAAGTAGACTAATTGAGTCAGAAAGTTGCAGTAGTACTTTATTTTCATTTTAGGTATTCTGGGTGAGATAGAGAACTCAATAACAAAGTAAACTGTGAAAATTCTTAATTAAGATCTTTCATTAGTACTAAAACATGGGTATTTTATAGAAATTGTACTCATATGTTTCAGAAAAGAATAAATGTGCTTGCTGCAGTGCCTTCACATTGACCTCTAATGTGTAAAATGATGCTTATAACCTTCAGTGAATATAATTTTGCAATACAATTTGATCTTTTGTGCTGTGTGCAATTCCATTTTTCAGTATGCATTTTCCTCTTAAATGAGTACATTGATATGCTGTGGAGATTTCAAGAAACATTTGTTCCACACTCAACGTAAATTTGTTCCATACACTGTTTAAAAGCTCCTTCAGAATTGTAGTGATCACAGGCAGAATTTGTCTGTCAAATGAGTGTGAATTTAATTTTTAACTTGCTAACAAAAGGACAAGTCACATTTCAGCTTATAAATATGAAATATACTCCTAAACCTTTAGCTGTGAGTTCCTGACACATACAGTGAGCAAAGACAGTGTTTAACATTTCTATAGTATTTAAATGTAATTGAGGATAGAAACTTTACTCAAAGACTTAAAAAATGTCTCATGTTAAGTTTAGTACTTTCACAAAGTATGATGTGCATATTTAACCACTGAAAAAAATATTTTAGAGGTGGGTTAGGAGTTCCAAGTGGCTAAAGTTGATCAGAATTAAGAAACTGCAAGAGCAGGGACTTCAGTTACTATTGGTGAAAAGCATATTTCCAGTGTTGATTCTTAAATTGGAAGAGAATGAAATAAAGAGTAGGACAGGTGAAAAAAAGTATTTATTTAGATGTTTTGCATTTCATTCAGTGTTTTGAACATTATCCAAAGGAGGCAGTGACAGAGAGCTTTTGTCTATGGATGTTTCATGGGGAATAGCAAAGTGTATCTTGGTTAAGTTCTTGTTGGATGGATGTTACCTTAAAACTCCCATAGCTGTTCTCAGCCATCACCGTTAACTCCTTGAAGATCCATGAGGATCCATGAGGACAGAAGTTTTGCTTCTTGCAGCAGTTGAGCTGAAGTCAATGTCAACCTTCCCATTGATTTCAGTAGCATTTGGATCAAAGTTCTGGTTTGAGGCTTGTAGCAGACTGGCTAAGAAAGAAGGAGAATTAGAGTGTTACCATCTGTTCAGTACAAAAAAATTGCTTGACTTACCAGTTCCATTAATTTGGAACTTCTCAGAGGCACTCAGTTTTTTTAGTAGCATGTTTATTTTATGTAATTATTGATGGTGGAGTGTAATTTATGATATAATACTAGAAAATAAAAATAACAGCAAAATAATTTAATTAATACAAGGCTGTGTGCTCAGAATGTGAAGGATTCAGTGTAGGAAACTGGATTTTTCCCTTAATCAAAAATGTTTTTCATATCCTGGAAATGTTTCTTAAGTTATCAGTTACGTTAAAAAGCAGCTTTAAGGTAGATTGATATCAAGGCATGTCTATCTGTCAGTTCCACTGAATTACAGGTAAGAACATGCAATACAGGTAAGAATATTATTAATCCATCATGCCATGACTGTTCTACAATAGCTTTTTTACTATAACTTGTTTGTTATAGTAAAAAGTTGCAAGTGGACAGGAAATGAATTGTTTCTCTATCAGCCAAAGGAAGCAGTTGCAGCATGCTCTTAAGGTTGTTCAAAGGATGGGATTTCTTGGGAGTTTTTTTGAATTCTTGTTTGTCCTACTGACTAAGAGAAAACAGAGAAGTTTTTGGCAAGATAAGCTTGTCTCTGCTTCCTACCTGAGCATGCCCCAGCACTTCTAAACTTCACCACACCATCATAGTGCCATGACGTCAGTCAGCCTGCTGGGAGGGAATTATGGTTAGATCCTGGAACATTTGGGCAGGTCCTCTAAAGCAGCCCAGGGAGGGTCATGTTGACACATTGCTGATAGACAGGCAGTGGCAGTGCTCTGTGACTGAGCTGTGTGGGTTATAGACAGCGCTGTGGTGAGACTGCCGTGGAGAGGGAAGTGCAGCTGCAGCCCCCATTGAGAAGCAGGAGCTGAGGTCCCCTGTGTCAGTCAGATTTCCACTGCTTGCAAAGAGAGCATAAGAACATGAGCTCAGATGTAGGTGGTTGCCATCATTCATGTGTAACCAAATCCATAAGAAAACTTGTGTAGGTCAAAAGGCAGTGTATATTCCATCTGCCTGAGAATGATACATATTTTGGTCTCATCCCACTGACAGTGTAGCCGAAAATTTAGCTAAAATGTCTGCAGTTATTAATAGAAAATCAGTGTATCTACTGTCTTGCTAAAACCTGTGTTGGTGTTTACAGGCAGATTTGGGAGGAAATCCAGTAACTGGAGGAAAGATTGATTTGGTTTTGGTCATAAATTTGGTAGAGGATGGAAAGTCTCCAAGAGGCAAAGTTCACAGCTAGCTTCCATCACAGGAGTTCTGATCTGCATGTGTATTTGGTTGGGCTCAGCATGGTCATTATTAATTAATTTAGGAAGGCAGTGAGTAATATTTTTGTTGGTCAAACAGTTTTATATTTGTAAATGAGGAGTAAGCAGTTGAAGATGCAGATGAAGAAAAGAAGCAAGCAAAAGAGAAGCCAAAGAATAGAGAGAGGTATGTTGGAATGTGGATGTTTAAAGGATGGAATGAGAAATTAAATCTTAAGAACAGGAAATCAGAAATGGAGATTAGTGAATTATATGTGATCTGTAAAGATGTAAGTGTAAGATTAAATGGAGTTATTTTTTTCTCTTGGAAGAAACAGTCAATTGCAGCAGCAAACCTGAGATGTTGAGTGGATCAATTTGAGGCATGAGAAAATGAAGGAATGTGACTAGAAGGATAAGGGATTTGCAAAATATAACTATTAACTCATGCTTTCATGCCAAAGCTGTGGCAAAAAAAATGGAGTCAAGGAATGCATATATACTATGAGAAACTGCTCTGGGAATAAAATGGATTTATTTCTCTTCATGTAAGAGTTGGGAGTCATCTAACTAAATGTAATTAATTGAGCTAATCACTCTAGGCTCATTTTAACCTGTTTCTAGTTTATAAATTTCAATTAATTTTACCCAACTGTACATATCTAACACAGGTCAGATAAATGTCTCCCTGGCTGCAGCTATTGCTTGCCACTTAGTATTATCTTAATATATTTCCCAAGTTAGGGAAATGTCTTATTAGGGCAAGTGTCTTAAATATGTGGTAGGTACTGCACTTCAGCTCTTCAAAAACCTGATGCTCAGGTTGAACTTAGGGAGAGCTAAACACATTTGGAGAGTGATTCACCTGTCTCTCCCCACGAGGTGAGACTAATGAAGTAGCTTAAACTAAAGACAGGTTGCTTGAGGATCACCAGCTACATTTCTTCAGAACCTTTCCGGGATCTATAGGTCTTGCCAGTGAGCTCTTTAGGAAGGTTCTGTGAGCAGTCAAGCAGTTTTGTCACATTAGGGACTGAAGTGAGGTGGCTGATGGATATTTGTAATACTTGAAAGAAATTTCTCTGAGGAAATCAGCTTCTGGTAATTGCAAACAAGTGAAGATGACCTCTAAGTGAGACAGAGGAGAAATGGGCATTACAGAATGAGCAAGCAAAGGGGAAAAAGCAGGTAAATGTGCAGGAGGTCCACAGGCAGGACAGAAAGAAAGGCAGGGGAGTCTGCTATTGGAGAGCTGAAGGAAGGGGACCATGAAGACATGAGTTATGGACAGTCAAGAGAAAGCATGAAGGGAATGGATGTTAATGAGTACTTACATTAACGAGCTTTCTTATGTGTATTTTAGGGCTTTTATTTGTGAGGTGGTGGAAGGGTTCTATATCTACCTCAGCCACTGCACAGTGTCAATACATGACTTCATTCCCAGTAAGAGTTTGCCATTCAGAACAGCTGTACTCATCCAACAATTAGAGAGTTTTATTTCTGAAAAGATTAGAGGAACTTAACTTTATAGACTTTATTCTTTTTGAGAAGTAGCTTAGTAAATTACTGCATCTTACTGTGGATTTTTTTTCTGTATAGTTTATTTCAGCAAATGGTACTTAAATACCAAACATGGTTTGTTGATACACAGTGTCTCTGGACAGAGAGTTAGTGCTTACAGTGCCTACCTATTTTGCTTCCAAGTGACACATTGATTAAACAAGTTGTTTTTACATGTGAAATGAGTGAGTAGGGGTTTTATGGGAAGTACAGCTGGTTGTAGTGGGTGTAAGGTCTCTCAGTCACAGCTTAGCAGCATGCAACAATGGTTACATAAGCTCAAAGTCGCAGCCATCCAGCACAAGGTAATGTGCAGAGAAAGATGTGCCTCCCAAAATGTCACATTCTTCCAGATGTCCTCACAGAAAACAATGCAGCAGGGACTAAGTACTCACTACATATTGCAATGAACTTAACTGGTTCAACAGAACTCAGGAAATATCCAGGTACATGTAACCCCCTGTTTTTTACTTCCTCTTCCCCAGTTAATCTTTCAACTGTCAGGTTTGAACATTAACATACTCTCCAAAGTACCTTATGAAAATCAGTCATGGATGCTGAATGAGGTGTTCTGAATTTCTGATGCACAGAAATCTTCTGCTTGCATTATTCTGCAGGAGTTAATTAACTTGTCACTGCCGTAAAAGGAATAAAAATATTATAACCTCTTCTCTTCTTACTATTCTGTTCTGCACCAAGAGCAGAAGTTGTCTTTTCTCTACAATTTTTTCAGTTGGTTGACAAAATTCAGTTAAACTCAGAGCAGTTTCAGGCAACAACTTTACTTTACCTGGAAGGTCATGCCTCATCTTTAGACCTGAGGAAGAGTTTGTGTGTTAAGCAGTTGTGGTATTTTCAGCTTCTACTATCCTGCAGCTTTGCAGTACTGAATGGCAGTAACAAAATTTTATGCTATTCCTGACAGTGAATGTTGATCTTTCTTTTGTAAAGGGTATTGGTTGAAAAACATGGACCTAAACCACAGCCTTGCTCACAAGCAGTGAAACCAGTGCTGGTATTAGTGCTGGTGTCCATGACATGGCAACAGAGAGATGGATTTTGGGGATAGGATTAGTTTATGCCACTATTTCTCTTAAGGTCTTAAAGGCATGAAATCTTGTGTCTGTGTAAAACATAGTGTCCTATTAATCTGGCTTCTCTTACAGAGTAGATTTAGAAGTCAGACATTACATTGTATTTGTACTTTAGTGCTGAATTTAAAAAATAGCATCAAAGATTATAGGCCTTGATTAATGTGGGTAAATCACCACCAAATAATGTGAATGTCTATTCTATTTTATTGAAGAATGTATACATTATTATTTATTTTTCTTGGGAAAATGGTTTGTTATAATTTTAATTTGTAGTGTGGAATATTTTATATATAAACCACTTATGTTTTAGCTTTATTTGATATCTGATGCGATGTTAACTATAAAATACCTTCAGTGAGCTATTACCCATGAAATCTTCCTTCCTGTTCTAGATTCCAGCAAAGCTCAGTAGTCTCAGTATGTAGTCAGTCAATGCCTTACTCAAACGAGCAAAATCTTCTACCAAGCCTCTTGTGAGACCTGACCACACCTCCCAGCCCATCTTCTCAGCTAAACACTGCCTCTTACCTTCATGGCATCAATCTGTGGGTTTTGCAACTCCTTCCAGTTGTTGGAGATGGCTGTACTCGCTGGTGGCTATCCAAATTCTTATGTTAATGTCCTAAAGGAAGAGAAAAAGCAGGGAAAAATGAAATTTGGGAATTAGTCATCTGTCATGACTGTTTGAAGACAGCTGAATATTAATGAAAACAAGATACCAAGCTAAATATCATCAAGCATTTAGGTAGGTCACCTTAGAGGTAGCGACACAGTTGACAGACCTAACTCCACTCCAAATATTTTTCAGCACACAGTATTCATTAAATTTTGATTTTTGCTTGGTCTATATTTAAGAAGTATCTGTTTGGTCATGTTTGTTTTATTTTGTTCCTTTTTGTTTTCCTCTTGAAAACTGGGGTCAGGTTCTGCAAATTTGTCTTACTTCAATTTTAAAGTTGTTAAAATATTGTTGTTAGTACTAGCTACCTGGAAATTTATTTTAGTTAACTAGGTCAGCTCATAAATACAGTTCACCAACATATGTTAGATTCAGGGAATAAATTCAAAGGAAAACAGCAGCTATAAAAATTGTTTATTTAGAATAAATGTGACAAGAATGAAAACTGAAATTTTGAAGGAAAACCCAAAGTTAACTGATGCTATCTGGTGAATTTCCATCGTAAGAGCTGCAGAAAAATAAAACAATCATGTTATTTGGAAGCAATCATTCACACTTTCAGACAATATAAAATTTATAATGCTATAATCAAGTGGCATTAGAAGAGCAGAATGGGAAGGTTGTTTTAGTGCTGTGTGTGCTGGGTTTTATACTGCCCAACAAAGATCTAGGGATGCGGGTGGGTTGTTTTCTATCCATTTGCTTTTCTTTCTCTGAGTAACACCTGCTCTAACGAGTTTGTAATCTGAAAGTAAATAACTGAGCAGGGAGGAGGAAATGGACACAACACACAGGCTTGAGAATAAACAGCTGTCAAATGGCTGCTGTTTCAGAGAGTGGAACACTCAGCTTTGATGGAGGATCTGATTCAGCTTGAATGAAGGAACAGATCACACCCAGTTGTCAAATTTTCCTAACTGAAGGATTACTTGGGAGAATTCTAGAACAATATGTTATCTTCTTCAGATCATGGAACGATTTTCTCAGTTTAGCAGGTAGGGAAGAACTCTGAAAGGATCAGCTACCCACTAATGGGGTGGCCATGTAGGTTGTAAAGGAGTGGTGTTGTGCTTCTCTCTCTTAACTTGCAGTTTAGGGAGGCTCATGCCAGGGAGACGAAATTCAACAGTAGTGCATTAAAAGGGGATGAGCTTCACCTAAGTCTGCATGAAACTGCCAGAATCTGAATTTATGTTACATATGTTTGACCACCTAACACTCTTGTCATTCAGCGTCTTTCTTTTCGTCCATCTGGAATTAGAATAGTTCATCTTGCTTTCAGATGAAAGTTCATCCCTGCACAAGGAGACTTTGCTATCAAGAGAGGCGTATAAAACACAGCCTTTAATGCATAGCTTCACCAGTTTTCCTGAACTTGTTTCTGTGTTTTGTGTAAATTTGAGGAGTTGCAGGTTCAGTTCCTTTTGATGTCGCTGGTATTAGTTCAGGGTTCCTGGATTTAAGGGGATTTAAGACACCAAATATTTAAATAGGACTTGCCTGATTTTGTAGAATCTATCTTTTACAGCTCTATTTAAGACAAAGCATTACCAAATAAATATTTGAACATTTTCTTTCGAGTCAGTTTTCCATTGTCTCTGTTGCAGTCTTGAAGACAGACTTGGCTCAGGAGTTCCCATGTTTTCCTTCTATTTGACAAAGATATTCTGCTTTATTCTTCTCAGTGTGGGCAATGCTTCTTGCCAGATGATGAGCTTTGGTGGTTTGGTGGAGTCCATTTTACAGCTCTGATCCCATAGAATGGGGTATGGGAAGGTCACTCTGGGAAACAGAGGGAAGTGTTCTCTGGTCACACCTAAGTCACTCCCCAAGCTTAGACAATGTTCATGTTCCAATGAAAAGCAAATATTCTACTCTATGCATAGTTCAGTAAAACACTATTATACAAAATAATAGGTGCAGAGAAAGATCACATGATATTCCAGAACCTGTAATCTTTGCCAGACTGTCAGAGTAAAGTAATTATCTGAATGCCTAGCTACATTTCCCAGAGACAGATTATTTTTGGTCAAGTCCCAAAATGCATCCTGACTTTACATGAAGAACCTGCCTTTCTGCTGTGGTTTCTCTCGGGAGAAGGCTCATCCACACCTGGGATATCTACCCACCTTCCAGCCCTTCAGCTCCTCTCAGCTGTGCTAACAGAACTCTGATCAGCTTCATCATTGCCATGGAACTTTTGGAAAGCCTTTCCCAGTTGAACAGATGTCAACAAAACACCAGTTTGAGAAAAAAAAAAACAAACCAAAAAAATAATCCCCTGAACCATTTACAGACTGCCAATACAACTCTTCTTAATACCCATTATTAAGCTGGGAGTCAGAGTACTCTCATATTATCTCCTATGCTGGAGTCAGTATGCAACAGCACTTTTTCCTGGTCTTTGAAATTAAAAGTTGAACTGGCAGCTCTCTTGAAAATAGATTAATTTCAGTAGTTTCTTACGGCTTCTTCATTACACAGTATTTTATATTATATTTATTCATAATTTATTTTTAGTCATGTTTCATTTGTGAACAATGTGTGTCAGGTATTATGGTGATATGTTTTTCACTTCATAAATCAAAGGAGAGCTATTTCTATAATAGTTCATTACCTGAAAGCTATCATTAAGTCTGTCTGTTTATTTTTGTACTGATTACCAATGCAAAGAGTTAAGCATGTGCCCAACTATAAGTAAATGCTGTTTCCACTTAGTAAATGTGAGGGTTCACCCTTTATGCTTTCAACATGGAAAAATATAGGCCACAGCAGTTTTGATTATTCATTGAAATTTTGTAGAATCAGGACCTTTATTTCACTCATTTAGTTGGTAATTGAGCACTTTGATGATATCAAAATTTTACACACTAGAAAAACTTGTAATTCAAACTTCATTGTGCTGTCACTAGAGTACATATGCAATGTTACTCAAAGAATTAATTGCATTTCCAAGTAAGATAGTTAGAACAGGGTTTCTAAAATGAGATGAGATAGAAAATCCTAAAGTTGCCTTGAATTTGCTGTTTGGAGTGCCTTGTGCAATAAAAATACTTTGTGTTATTCACTTTTTAAAATTTTATATGGCAGAAATCTAGATGAGCTAGAAGGTTTGGTTTTCATTCTTCTCCAATGAGAAGGTTTTTGCTGACATCCAGGAGGACTGCAAAACCTACATTTGGGAAGATGCAAATGAACTGAATATTTCCCTGAAACCAGACTGGTGCCAAAAATCCACTAACTGATGGTTTACAACTGCATGAAAAGTGAGAGAGGTTATTCCTCCTTTTCCAAAGATGATCCTCAGTATGCATATTGCCACTGCTTCCCCAGAAGAATATTTGAGCTCTGGACCTTACATTACAGACCAGTGAGATAATTGCATAGGTTCAGGAAAAATAAATATAAATTCCTGTCAGAATCCCCAGATACCTCATGAATGAATTTTGTATTCACTCTGCAATTTCTCAGTTCATATATTATCTGTGTGTAGTTATTCTCCATATGTGACAAATAGCTTGGAAATAGCTTTTTATACTTGGTTTCATCTCAGGAGGTGAAAACTTATTTCTGCAAATATGTCTTTTTGCAAATATAAGCTTTTTTTTTTTTTTTAATGAAGATGATAAGTTGCTCTAGGATAAAAAAATTATTAGGAAATTTTCCTTAAGGACCATTGAGAATTCTCTCCTCACAAGAGAGACTACTGGGTGGCTAAGGGGAAAGAAAGTAGGACAGACCACAGCAAGTGAGAAGTGATTATGGAAATAGATAAAAACTTTAGTTCACCTTTTCTGTTCCATCCTTACCCATGCTGAATATGAACTGGATTTCTCTGAAGAGCTTGACTGTGCTTTTTAACTTGACATAGAACTCTCTTAAGACAGTGTTTAAATTTAAAGGGCTTGTTAGGAAGATGTTACTGTAGCAACAGATAAGTAGTATTTTTCAGATTTGACAAAAATCTTTAGTGTCCTCCTTGACTGTATCTTCCAGATTTCACAGTATGAATTTTTTTCAAAGTCACATATGGCATTTGTTGGATGAACTAACTACCAAAAAATAGTGAAGTGGTGCAAAGACAAACAGGATGATTTCAGATGGTGTTTTTGTAAAAAAATAATCTTACCTATAGTAATATGTTGCCATGCCATTATATGAGGCTTTAAAATATTCATAAAGTGATGATTCCTGTTTTTTAATGGATCTGCTGATGGGCACTGTTGGTGGATCAGCTCTCCAGGCTGGCATGAGGCCTGGTAGATCTGAGGATATTCCACAGTGATGGATGCCTGGCAGCTGGGAAGGTCACACCAATGTGACTACTATGATCTCTTGCCCCATTCTTACCTTCTTTCCCTCAGCAAATGCTACTGGTTTCTGTCAGAGAATGATTTTGGTTTAATCTGATTTGATTCCTTATATGGTTTGCTCCTTTTGACAAGAGCAAACTGAGTAAGTACAATTAGCAGCCCTGAATAATGAATGCATGGTTCCCTTACAGACTGGTGGGGCCAGGAGACTGCAGTGTTGAGGGTATTCTGAAGAATGACAGAACAGTTCTGATGTGATTCCAGGTGCAGGTATTCAGAAACTTTCCTCAGAAGAAAAAGAAATATATTCACAGTAATTATGAATCAAAAATTATGCTAGTATTTGCCCATCAGGCCCTGAATAAGAAATATTTAATGAGATACAGAATTCCATGGATTTTTGCTACTGAGCTGCTAATGCAGTGCTAAGTGTGGGCAGAAAATACCATAGTTAAATGAGATTTTTATGACTGTATTCTGGCCAGAAGTTTCTATATTAAAGTGCTCCCACTGGCTTCCTGTAGCCATGGAAAGTATGTAATTAACTCTAGTGAGAGAAGAAGTTGTGTATTTGCATTGTACATTGGTTTTCAGTGCAGATAAGAAAGTGTGAATGGAAAAATGTTACATCAAGGCAGAATACACAGAGTATTATGGTCTGCTGGGCTGGATCATCCTACCCAGCTAAGCCAGACCTCCCCTGCATCCTTCTGCCTCTGCTTTCAGACTCTGGCAGTTCTGTCCTCACCAGCGTGTGAGAGCTGGTGAAAATATGGACTTTGGGGTAAGCAAGTGCAAGTGGGATTTCAATGTGGCCTTTAGCTAATTTCTGTGCTCTGGGTGATGGGAAGGAACAGAACTATGATTGTTTTACTTCTTGGGTGTGAAATAATAAAAGTGCTTCTTTGTGCATGACATCTGTGTGAGAGGGAAGATCAAATTGCAAGCATGCTGAATTTTGAGAGAAAATAGTTCATAGGGCAGTCAGAAAATAGGTAATTGAATAAAGTAGAAAGAAGTACAGTAAGTGTGCTGATTGAACATGATCTTATAGCAAATTGGTGAATATTATAACTACAGCTGAACTGATTTTTTTTTCATTGCCTTGGTTTACTTTGAAAAATGAACAAAGTCTTAAAAAATAAGTGTGGAGACAAACAAACCAAGGATGATAATATTAACGAGAAAGGGAGTTCAGATTGTTACTATTTTGTAATCTTGAAGTCACAAAGTTTAAAGAAGCATAACTTTTGAAGGTTTCTTTAAAAGAGGATCATGAAAGATTTAAAAAAAAATTAGACTGCTTTGCTTCTTTTAATAGAACTTCTAGTTATTTAAATATGCAGTTTAAAACAGAACAGTTCCCTGAATCTTCTAGCCATCAGAACAGGTTTGCCCTAAAACAAGCATGTAGGAAAGTGTTTGTCACTTTCTTTAAAATTAAAATAATGAAGGAAACATTTAACTCTTCCCCAAAAATTGCTTCAGTGACAGAAAATGGTAGTTTCTCTAATTTCTGGCTGTTGTTATTTGAGCAATGGTTGTGAGTTTTTGCATGAAGAGCAAGGGAACTCAAATTGCTCCCAATGCAGTGTGGCTGCATAGAGCTGCTGTATTTAACTTCTTGAGCCACTGGTTTTGTGTGATTATTAGATTAAAACTCTAAAGTGTAGTACAGATATTAAAGTTATATTTTACAGGACCCAACAGACAAGTGTTATATTTTGGGATGATTTTGCCTTTATAGTTTTGTGGGTTTTTGCTGTTCACCTGATCCAGGAGGCCACACTCTGGAAAGAGCATTTGAAATACCCAAAAGCTACAAAATCAGAATAGAATCACAGAATGATTTGGTTTGAAAGAGACCTTTTAAAGGTGACCTGGTCCAATCCCCCTACAATGACCAGGCACATCTTTAACCATATCAGGTTGCTCAGGGTCCTTTCCAATTTCTTTCTTTTATCTAAAGCCCCCCCATTCATTCTGGCTCAGATACATTGTAGTGTTAAATTTACCTCAAATAAAATATTTTGATTCTATTATTTGTTTAATTAGAACTGTCTTGTAGAACCTCTATTTTATGAAAACTAAATTTTTCTTTGAAAAATCTGTTGACAGTCTCCATCAACTTTAGTTTATATAAGGATCAGAATGTTCAGAGAAGTAAATGGTTTTTATTAAGAAAAACACAAACAACCCAAAATAAAGCAATATATTAATTTTTCTTACACAAGAGCATAGTAAAAGTGAAATATTCATGAAAATAGTAGGTTTTTTTTTTTTGCTTTTGCTTCTTGAGGTGTCTGTCACCTGGTCTGATTTTTTATAATATCAGGAAAAGAAATCCTGTTTCTCAACTGTCATCAAAGGATATGTTGATTTCACTAAAAAAATGTGTGTTTTTATTTGCTTTCAAAAGCTCCAGCTTTTACAAAATATCACAAAATATGTAGATATCTGTCTTCTAGTGAGAATTACAAAAAAATGGGTTCTACACAATTTTTCAATTCATTTCTAATCCTAGACAGACTGGAAACTATACCTATTGACAAAACTCACAGGAAGTAACAACATGTACCAAATTCTTTTTCAACATCAGCCATTTAGTACTCTCCTAGAAATAAGACTGTTAGATTTGATATTTAAAAATCTCACTTTTTTTTCTTTAATTGCTTTTGATAAGAAGCATTTCAACTTTTTTTTTTGAGAAAACTTGCTGAATTGTTAGTTGTGTGGTGTGGGATTTGTCTTACTTCTCTGCAGCTGAGTCAGTCACTTGTCCCATTTATAGTCACTGAAGGGGAAGAGGTACTCATGGGACATGTTTGATCTGACCTATTTTACATGTGTGCGTCAGGAGGAGATGAGTGGTGCTCCAGGAACATTTGGCAAACTGACGAAATTTCCTTCAACTGCAGCAAAGTGTGAGCAAAGGCTGTGTTAGAGAAATGTAGGGGAGCATCCCATCCAAACTTTCTGAAATATCTCCATGGACTTTTTAAACTTCAGATCTGCATCTTAGCTTCAAATGGGATAGGTTCCAATTGCTCTGTCTTAAGAGTACTTGGCAGTGCTAAGGTTTATAATCTTTAGTGGTGACTTTGTTACACCTAAAAACATCACGTAGAAAGTAAATACATTCTCATGCAAAGTTTTTAAAACTAAGAGAACCACAGTAATAGGAACTCTGTAGAAGGATAGCACTGTCTTTCTTCTCTTGAAGCACATTTTGGCTCAACGGTAATGGAGTGTCTTATAATTTGGGATTAAAATATATTTTTGAAAAGTCGATTATTTTGACTTTTTTTAAAAGTAATCCTGTTTATACAAAAAAATCTTAATTTGAAATAAGTAATGAAAATGTAATAAGCAATAAGAAATCACTAACTTTAAACTGAAAAGATGCAGTTAAATTCCTTTTTGTTTCTAAGCTCAAAAAGTTTTGGCCATGGTTTGTAATCATGCAAATATACCACCACAGACACACTTGGCTGCAAATATATTCTTTCCTTCTTATTCTGCAGTATAACAAGTTTCATGATCTTTGATAATTATTTACTATATCATGCTTTGCTCATGTTTGGCATATTTTTTTCCCCAGTACTGACTTATCTTGGGTTACTGTAAAATGTTCAGAGATACATTTTAGGGATTTTTCTTTCACTTGTGCTTATTAGAAAATGAACCTGTCTTTAATTTGGTGTAGACTGCTTTGTACGTAGAAATACTGCATTTTTTTCAAATATCTATAGTGAACTATGCAGTGCTTATTTATGTTGTCACCTGACATGTTGGAAATTTTAAAGCTCTTGGAAAAGGTGAACTTCCAGCCTGAAGGGGCTGATAAATTAGGTAGAATGTATAATTAATGCAAGGATTTAGAGGTTGCATAAATTAATAGATGGTTAACAATATGTTGGTTACATTACCTTAATTTGACAGTGAGTTCTTTTCCATAGTGGAGTAAGAAGAAAAATACTTAACTCATTGAAGAAAAAGCAATATTGTAGTCACTGTGGGCTGAAAACCCACTTGCACCAGGCCTGAGGAGCTGAAAACTCCATGGATGTGGAAGGATTGAGGAATGGTCACACAGAGGGACATCTGTGCTGGCCCATGGCAATCCTAAGGGCCTGGGTTTTAAGATGAGCATTAATAAATAGAGGAGAAGCTGTAATTTGGTTCAGAAAGGGAACTCCAAATGTATTAACAGGAAGGCAACAGCAAACAAGAGTAAAATGAGTTGGAGGAGTCAAGTTGTTTGAGTGGAGAGGTGGGTGTGAGGGGAGAAGAGAGAAATATTAGGAAGGAGATTATGAAGGGCTTTGAATGTCAAGTGGCCATACAACAGGATTTGATTCTTGTTTCCTGCTATGTGACATTAAGCAAATCATGACATTTGTCTGGTTTTTATGAGTTGAAGATGTGGATAATACTTGCATACCAAGGAGCAAACTGTGGTGACAGCTTTGATCTTAGAGCAATGTAAATGAGATATTTAATTTACTAATTTTAAAAATTCCTAAATGAACTCAGTGATATAAAACCATTAGATTCATACTTTCCTTAAACTTACTTTTTGTAGTACTTATTAACATATTTTTCTGTAATCAAGATTCCTGCAGAGCTTGATTTCTATATACAAAGCTTTTTATTTATGGAAAGCAAGTTTCTACAAGGTGATTTTCATTCTAATCTGTAGCCATATTGAATAGCTAATGAGGAAATGTCCTTCTCTTTGTACTTCATGATCCTAAGCTTTTTTTTAAATACATAGGTGGGAGATTATACTGTGTCACTTACTGTTTTGCAAAACCATTGCCAACTGCCAAAGCAACCCTTGCATGTATTGATTTTATTTGCCAAATAAGAACTTACCACATAAGATATCCTCAGAGTGGTAGAGTTTGTAAAAGCAAAATACAGTACTGCTGAGAAACTACAGTGATCTGGAGGGAATACTTGGTTTTACTCAGGTATTCCTTTCCTTGAGGGTTAAAAAATACTAAAAATTGAAGTTTTTAAGTTTGAGAATGGTCATTATATCCACGAAGATCTCATGCCATATTATCCCTAAGAATTCCTGTTTTCCATGTCCTGCTGGCAATAGTACCATATCTCATGCTGGTAGATAATGATCAAAGCTGGATTTTACATCCTTTCAGTGTCTCTCATCTGGATATCAGTAGAATAATACACTATGGTTTAAAGTTACTGTTCTTTAATAAAAGATTACTAATCCAGGGAAAGGCACTGGGTGAATTCAGTGACACAGGCAGAGGGGAGTTGGATTCTGTTTTGAAGACTGGCTTCCTGCAGATCAAGCTTAAAGCCTACACCCTTGTTTGTAAGAATACCACTGGAACTGAATAGGCAAGACTGAGAGAAATTCACACAGAAAGAAAGGAATAGAGAAAAAACTTCAAAAAGTTACATATTAGTCATGTCAATTGCTCATGTCAATGCACTGGAAACAGTTGGATATGACAGCAATCCAAAACCACATGACAAAAAGTTCTTTATAAAAATACCATGGAGCTGATGTTTGAAGGTGGCAATAATTTTATTGACATTTGAGAAAACTTATCTTTTCTAAAGTTAACATTTTATGCAAAATGATTGAGAGATCTGGAGAAAATCTATATCTAAATGAGTCAGTTTGTGGGTTGTTGAGTCATTTGGTGGCTTAGGTAAATTAAAAGAAAAGTAGTTTTTCTTTCTGTTGGTATTTGGATATTTCTCTCATCTGCAGTAAGTAAACAATTTTCTGCTAATATTGTATTTTTTATTAAAATTGTGCTTACTATTGATTATGACTGGGGAAGCAAAGTGCTTCCCACTGTAAGTTACAACCAAGTTCATGACCACCTAAGGAATCTGAATATAGGTGTGTTGATTTGACCTGATGATATATGTCTCAGAGTCCTAAGGAATTTGGGTGATGTAGTTGCCAAGCCACTCTCCATGATATTTGAGAAGTCATGGCAGTCAGATGAAATCTCAGGTGACTGGAAAAAAGGAAATGTTGTAAGGGGTAAAAATGAGGACCCTGTGAATTCCTAACCTGTGCCTGGGAAGATCATGGAACAGATCCTCCCAGCAGATGTGCTAAGGCACATAGGGGACAGGGAGGTGATTTGGCATAACCAGCATGGCTTTGCCAAGGGCAAGTCCTGCCTGACCAATCTAGTGGCCTTCAGTGATGGAGTGACTCCATCAGTGGGCAAGGGAAGGCTGCAGATGTCATTTATTTGGACTTCCATAAAGCTTTTGACACAGTCCCTCCCTATACCCTTCCCTCTAAACTGGAGAGAGAAGGATTTCTCTCTTCAATGATGCGTGGACTTGTCCACAGTGAATTGGATGGTTGCTTCCAGAGGGTAATGGTCATGGCTGAGATCCTGATGGGGATCCTTGTGCCCTCAGGGACCTGTACTGGGGCCAGTGTTATTTGATGTCTTCACCAATGACACAGTGAGACTGAAAGCGCTCACAGCAAGTTTACAGATGGCACCAAGCTGAGTGCTGTGCTTGACGTGCCTGAGGGATGGGATCCGTCCAGAGGGACCTGGAAAAGCTCAAGAAGTGGCCCTTGGGAATCTGATGAGATTTAATCAGCTCAAGTGCAAGGTGCTGCACCTGGTTTGGGGCAATCCCTGTTACCAACACAGACTGGGGGACGAGCAGATTGAGAGCAGCCCTGCCCAGAAGGATTTGGGGGTGCTGGACATGACCCAGCCATGGCACTCACAGCCCAGAAATCCAAACATGTCCTGGGCTACATTCAGAGCCCTGTGGGCAGCAGGGGAGGGAGGGGATTCTGTCCCTCATCTCCATTCTGGTGAGACCTCACCTGCAGTGCTGCATCCAGCTTTGGGGTCCCCAAAATAATAAAGACATGGAGCTGTTGGAGGGAGTCCAGAGAGAGAACCAGAAAGATCATCAGAGGGCTAGAACAGCTCTCCTATGAGGAAGGGCTGAGAAAGTTGGGAGTGTTCAGCTTTAGGGTGACTTTCAGTACCTGAAGCAGGGTCTATAAGGAGGCTGGAGAGGGACTTTTTACAAGGTCATGTCGTGACTGGAGAAGGGGGAATAGCCTTAAGGTAAAGCAGCGTAGGCTGAGATTAGATATTAGGAAAAAAATATTTATTATCGGGATGGTGAGACAAAGATCAAGGTGTCAAGAGAAGTTGTGGATGTTCCATCCCTGGAAGTGTTCAAGGCCAGGCTGGATAGGGCTTTGAGCAACCTGATTTAGGGAAAGGTGTCCCTGCCCACAGCAGGGAGGTTGAAACTGGACGATCTTTAAGGTTCCTTCCACCCAAACCATTCAGTTATTCTGTGATTCTATGACCCAAAAAATATTTATAATATCCAGTGTAAAAAAATATTTCTGTACTTACACAAAATGTTGGTTTTGAAACATGGAGATTTGGAATGAGAAGAGTTTGGAGACTTTACTCAACAGCTCTGTAGTTCTGGTAAAGGAAAAAATTTGTCAAGAAAAAAGTCATAATAAATGGTGGAAATTTAACCTGAAACTGAATAAATTATTGCCAAAAGATGAGGGCTTTTTAATCACTGGGATGATAAGCCATCAAAACTATTCAAATGAGGCATACAGTACAATACTTTTATTCAAATAGAAATTGTGGACTAATTGCAGTGACCACCTGATGATACTTGATGACATTCTCTGATATTTTCAATGTAGAATGTGCTCACCGTGGTCTTTTCTGACCTTGAAATCTATCAATCACTCTCGTATGACATAGCACATTACTATGAAATATATTCTGTTCAGATTCTTTTCTTCACTGTTCCTCCACTGTTCACACAGAATGAATGGTGGTACCTATTAATTCTGAAGTAAAATGATTTTATGGTGGTTTTATTATTTAAAAAGGGCAATTTTTAATTATGATAAATAATAAGGTCTAAGAAAATCTTGCCAGTCTTACCAGAATACAAAGACAAAAATGCTTATCAGCTTAAGTTAAAATCTTATTTGATTGCAAAGTGTTCTTTTATTGAATGTATTTTGTAATGGATTGACTGTAGAAGTTGGTGTGGATGATAATTTTGTATTCATATTTTTGTCATTTATAGCTTGTAGTCGTATAAGAAAACATAGCTAAATGTTTCTCATTATTTTTCTACCAACTGCAGAAAGAAAGGGTGGAGGGCCTTATATATAATGAGAGCTAAGTGGGAAAAAAACTTTTTACCTTTTGTACTATTTTAAAATTGATTTTGAATACTTATGCAAGAAACACTGAAGTACCGAAGGAAAAAAAGATCAAATCCCTAAACCAGAGAAATTATTTCATAAATAAACTGGAATAAGACATTTTTCTAGTTCTTGCTTTTCATCTGGGCAAGTCTTGGAGAAGAGTTCATTTTTCTGAGCTTTGCCCTTGAGAACAGTTGTTTTCATCTCCACCAGAACTTTATAAGATTACTCTTAGTAATCTGATCAGACTTTAGAAGTCTTTTATTGTTGTTCTGTCTTAGTAATGTAGTGACATTTCTGGTGGAGTTTCAACAGAACAAAACTAGTCTGAGTTATTTACTATCAAGACAGTATTCAAGTGAGGGCATCTAGTTGTTTTATGATGAAAATCAGAATGAATGAGCATCACCTTGTAGCCCCCTATCATGAGCACTTGTAGAGCTCAGTCTAAGCTGATACATTTTGGGCTACATGTGAATCCTCAACATGTGGCAATTTTCCATTTATGTGTGTGTATGTACATGTGTATATTATTAACATCAAATCAAGCCCAGAGTTCTCATGCTTTCATATTCTGGTTCAGCAGTGCTCACTGCTACTCAGTGTCCTTAGATACTCGCTGCATTACCTCCACACCAAATTCTTCAGAGTCCTGGTTGCAATTCACCACCAGCATTACAAAGCATCACAGCTACCTCTGGATTCTTCTGCACTTGTCTGTTAAGTTCCCTCTGCAGTGTTTGAGGTCAGATAATCCAAATCACCCCAGCTGATTTTATGGTAACTGGGAAGGAGATTACACAGAGAAAAATCTGACTCATCTGAATTTAAAGTTTAGCAATAAAAGCCTTCAACTCCAAAGCACTGTATGACTTTTTATTCTTTTGATGGAAAAGGGATCATTATTGGGTTTGGCCTGGTATTTTGCTGCAGTGCAGCTTTCTATGCCTTCTTCAGCTTTTTCTGCGGTGTTTCTCTCTGAAAAAAGGGAATGAGAGAAAGAGTCCTGTGACTTCAGGTCAGTACAGGATCATGCCCCAATGGGCACTGCATCACTGGCTCATAAAGAGCTTTAGCTTTTCTCACTGCCAAACTCGACATCAAAGAAAAGGAAGGCAGCAGGTGTTCCCCCTATTGCATGGGGAGAAATGTATCTGAGCTTCTATCTACTCACATTCTGCAACTGCTGCAGAGATTTTTAGGGAGCAAGGAGAGGCTGAAATATAGTCATCTTTCAGAAATGAACAGAAAGGTTTTCAGACAGGACTTTGTCCTCTGATTTTTTTTATGATTATACAATAAAATTTTCTTATTTAAAAAAATGACTCCTAATGACTCACTCCCTGCAGTTGGCTTTAAATTTCATACAAATGATATGAAAAATAACTGGTAGACAATTCAGTAATACCAAAAAAATAAATGGCCATGATCACAGAAGCAGGAAAGGACCACCTGCCCTTAGCTTGTTTGAAATAGAATCTTATATATAACATCAAAAGCATACCTAGAAAAAAAAATAAAGTGTGTTATTAGAAATATTTTCCTTGAAAACATAGGTGTTGTAGAGACATACAGAATGTGAGTCATTAGGAGATATGGTCTGATTGACACTCAGCTCATGTTGTGTTTTGCAAAAATAGATTACATGCTTTTCAGTAGCACTAAACTTAAACTTTTCTTGTTGAGAGCAGGAGCAATTGTGACTTGAATAATAAAACTGACTGGAGAGATAAAATAATTTCACTGTATTTTGCTTCCATTTTATGGTGTAGAAATTTGTGTACCTTAAAATGTCAATAAGGAGATAAATTGCTGGCTTTCACTGTGAAAAAATAATAGTATGATTTTCTTATACTGAAAGATACAGCAGGTATCTGGCAGAAAGTAAGATAAGAACAGCTATTTTTGAAGTAGCAGAGGTTTCTTTTATTCCATATTCTTGCACATATTTTTTCTAGCTATTGAAATTTTTATGTTATAGCTGTTGAAGTAATGAAGCTACTGAGATATTTCTGTCCTTTCAAAATTATTAAGAGATAAGTGTCAGAAGGTGCTTCCAAGTACTGTGCTGTCCTAGCACATTGTCCTAAAGAAAGTCATGTCCTTATAGACCCACCCTAAATGTATGGGCAGGTTGAGCTGGGCTGAGCTCATGGTGCAAAAGTGTCACAGCTGCCAGACAGGAAACAAAAGAGCCAGAAAATGTTTGGGCAGTGAAGGCAGCAAAGAAAGAATATATTCAGTGATCACTAAGGGAGGCTGTTGCTGATATCTGTATGTGCATGGCTGGAGCTGCAGAGAATGCTGTTGTGTGGCTGGTGACATAGTGGACAGCTCTTGGTGATGGCCCCATGTCACCCAAATGCTGACCTACCTCTGCTACTCTTGGTCAGACAAGAGCAGTTGCTGGTTGATTTATGGGGAAGATTTTTAATTTCACCTTGTAAGACTGATTCTTTAGTTTATTTTATAATATTTATTTTATTACATTTTCCTAGCAACATTACAAATACCTGTATTTAGGAATGATTGCATGCCTTTTAGAGGGTCTTATGTTTTAGAAACTATCACACATCTCAGAGTACTTGGTGCAACACAGGCCTACAAAGCCAGATTCACTGGCAATGTGTGTTGATTTTGGATCTGAGAGTTACTTGAAGGAGTGAGGGAATTGCCTTGCTAGGAGTGAGATGATTCAGGAGTTGGGAGATTTCCCCACAGAATCATGGAGTAGTTTTACTGAAATTTTTGTCATGACACAGCACAGCTCCCTAAGTGAAGGCTAAAAATATCATGGAGGGCAGTTTAGTGTAGGAAAAGCAAGAAAAGGAGAATATTTTAAAAACATGAATTATGGAAAAACCAAAATTTCAAAGCACATATGTGTGGTTCTATCTATATAATTATGGACATTTGAACACTTTCCATGTCTTTTGGTTTAGTTAACACTAGTGAATTAAATCTTGTAAATTCCTACAAGATTTGCTCACCTACTTCCAGAATAGAATGACCCTTGTGGTACAACTACCTGTGATGGAAAGCCTATGTTCTTGACAGAGGTGCCACTTATTTCTAGTGGAGACATTTCTGCTTCTGGTAGTCAAAATCTGAGTGACTTAACACCATTGAAAGTTGTATCTCTTTATTTAGAACATGACATCACTGGAGATACAAAGTAAGGTGTGAGGGAGGGACATTGTTAGAGTAGAATCCATAAATCTGAGATATAAAATTGCTTTAGCTGCAGCATTGTAAAAGGCAGTGTGGCCAGAACAACATAAATTTTGGGGGACTAAATTGTGACAAAATTATGTCATCCTGAAATCAAATAGTTTGATTTTTAAAGATATTTTGCTAGATGCACTTTGAGGACAAAATGCAAACATTTTACAGGAACAAAAGGGAATGAAGAGCTGGACTATCAAGAGGCTTTAGGCATAATTTCTAAAATAGTAAAGATGGTGCTTTCTGCTTCTTTCACCAGACTCTACAGCTGGTCTGTTTTATTCTCAGGTCTAAAGGTACTCAAAGCTGAGCTGGTCCTCCTGAATCTGTTCCTGTGGTCTGCATGAACCAACCAGGGGTAACCAGTGGAACTACTGGTGGTTTGGGTTGTCAGTGGAAACTGGGGAGCAAGTCTTTTGTCTTAATGAGGCTGCAAGGACTTTTTTTTCAAAATCCTCACAGTTTCTTGATAGACCTCACTGCTAAGGTGCAGCATCACAGGAAACTCGACTATGTTGTGATTTCTCCATCAGGACTGTTGCAATGTGCTGAAATGACTGAACTAGAGCTTGTCTCATGGAGCTGCAACTGGCTTGAAGCAGATATCTTTGGTGAATCAATCTTCAGTGAAACAATTCACTAGATCCAATATTTAGAAACAAGATGGAGATTGTTTTTGGTTATTTAAAATTTTTTACTTTTAAATTGAGGAATAAATCCATGCTTTTCATACAGGCAGTAATTTTGCCATGCAGCACTGTGATGAGATTCTAGGAGTATGCCATAAGAGTAGTACTCAGGTAAGACAGGAGAAGCTAGTTTTTTCCAGAAAAGAGAACTACAAGCAGCTATCATTACTAGAAGCAGATATTTTCATTTTTTCACAGCAGTAGCAGTACCTATTTTTAATTGCTGATAGTTAACAACTCCATGGGAAATGGAAAAAATCTATAGCTAGTAATTAGAGCCTCTTCTCAACCTTTACTCCTGGAGGATCCTGTCCTCTGCTAACAATTATGAAACCTGGCACTCCTGGATCATGCTGCATATTAGGTTAACCTAAGTAGCTGTCAAGGAGAGGAGCTATCATACCCAAGACAGGCTACCAAAGGAGGGTTGCATTTCCAAAAATTTCAGAATTGCTACTTTACACAGTCCTAGAAGAACAGATTGGAATCAGCTGTCAAATACATTTTTTCACTGACTATTTTTGAGTTTATATAATAAGGAGGAACCTACCTGCAGAACAGGATGAAGAAAGAGAAGATTAAAAGAGACATTGAGCTCTACTGGCTGATCTCTAGGACAGTAAGAAAAAAGCTGAAAGTGATTTTTATACTTGAATGAAAATTCTGGATCTAGTTATTTTACAGGCTGGAATAGTAAATGTCTGAGGCTTTGGTTTGGGTTGTTTTTTTTTCTTTTTCCAATGCTTTCTATGATAAAGGAAATAACTCAATAAAGGATTATTTCAGATGCCTTTACAGAAAAAATTCCACTTTCTGCAGATACATGTAATTCTTTGATGAGCTGGTAGTGTGGACACATCAATTTGAGTGTGAAGTCCAAGACTAAGTCAGTATATTTGGTTTATAATAGACATAATATAGAGCAATAATTTAATTCTATGAAAGTAGTATATACATTTTCCCCCAATAAACAGAGCTCTTTTAACTTCCAAGCAAGATTTTTCTACTCTTAAAAATCCACACTCATGCTGCACTTAGCTGCAATGTTAATAGTGATTTACCCTCCCTGGCTCCAACAGATGCCAATTTTCCAAGTGTAAGCATCTCAGAAGGAGACATGTATGAAGGAGACATGTATGAAGGAGACAAATAGATGTACCGAGCCTGGCTGGAGCAGTTATATCAGGTTGACTGATTCATGAACATATACTGGAAGAATTTCATATGTGGCAGTCTGAATCAGTGATTTGTAAGAGGTGGCAGAGACACCTTACTGGCTGAGGACAGAACACAGTGTTTCTGACCATCTGAAAGGGTTGTTATAAAAGTCAGCAACAGGCTATGTTTTATTTTTGCTTGGTATCTTTGTTCAGGCAGTGTATACTTGTCAATTGTTTAGACTGGTATAAAATTGCAAGTGGCCATGTATGATATGCTTTCCTCTGCCTTCCTCCTCCTACAGGAAACACTCTTTATTCAAATATTTCCTTTCATCTTGGAATGAGAGACATTGATAAAATATAGAAAGGCAGAATTGGCAGTTTGTACTATCCATTCTCTTTTGCTTAAGGAAGGAAATCTTTAGATGGATTTTGATACAGCTTTATGTGTTGATTTTTTCTTTTAAGAATTGAAGAAAAAGTGCAAAATACAGCTTGTTGAAGTGTGAGACCTAATACAAAAGCAATGTGAGACAGACTTCTTTGCAGAGAATTTAGATTCCCACTTGAAAGGCTGAAATACCCAGGAAGTCTCCTGTGATTTAGTTTTAACTAGTTGGCAGATGTTGAATGATCTCAGCAACTGTCTTTGTTGCTATTCCATAGTAAATATGTAGCAGACTGACTGTTTATAATCTCTGTAATATGGGATTTGTCAGTCTTCCTTTATTACCTGTAAAATGGATTAGGAGAACAGTAAGATTGGACTGGTTCTCTAAGGAATGTAAGAGGGTTAAATGTCCATCCTTATTGGGGATTTTAATGAAAAATATGTCTGTAGTGATTATATTAAAAATAGCAAGACTACTGGCTCTGCTTCGGCCTTCTCTTTTTCTCCTCATCCAACTAGATCTTAGTACTTTCACAATTCCCACCCTTTCTAAAATGACTGGGAAATTACATTTATCTCTGGACAGAAAGTGCTGAGCATCTTACTAGAGCCAGTTTATGATTTAACGTCTGTTCTCATTGATGCAGTAGTAATGAAGATGCAGATCTGGCTGGGCAGATAGGAAAGGTTTATTTTTCCACAGATGTAGGTTTTTCCATCTCTTATCTTTAAATGTTTTTTCATTTCAGGCTTTATTAGCAATGAGTTGAAAAGATCAATATTGACATACGTGACGTGTCTGTGATTCCAACCTGGAAACCGTCTCTAGCTTTTTTGCTGGGAAAGCACAGCACTATTCAGCTGAAAAAGCCCTTCAAATATGGCCACTCAAATAAGAAGCAGCAGTTGCATGAGAAAAGTGTGCATTTTAATGAACTGATTTTCAAACATTACATAGCAACTGGGAAAAACCGCACAATTTAAAATGGAAAAGAAAAGCTAAACTACGAAGAGCCATTTAGCTTGTCTGATCCATTAAAATGTACATATTGTGTTGGACCTGAAGTGTACAAAAGTGAAAAAAATGAATGCAGTAAAAAACCAACTCAATAGACCAGTCTGGATAAATCACATAGTTAATTATAAAAGATACTCAAGATTCAGGGTTTAATTTAATCAGTGTGAATAAATCATCCCATGGTTCTCCTTTGGAATCCAAAACAGTTTGTCTTTCTTACCCACTACTGCTAATATGAAAAAATGCCATTCACATGTTAATTTATATTAACTCATGGAGTTAATATATGGATTTGTAAGAGAACAGAAGATAATAAAATCATTTATTAGAATTAATATAACCTATTTTGCTCTGGAAATAAAGAGTTCAAAGTGAAACACCATGGTAAAACCAGGGTTAAGACTGCCACACAAGTGAGGATGCCCTGCTGAACGGTTTTTCTGACGAGATATTCACAGATCCATTTCTTGCAAGGATTCTTCTAAATCCTACTGCTGGCCCATTCCTGCAGCAGTGTCTGGGAGCAGGCGATGGCTGACAGCCATGGGAGGTAGAACCAAAAACTTGTTTATTTACTGAGCTATTAAGCAAACTTCGGCAATCATTGTTAATACTTTGGATGATATCCAAGGCAGAAGACCATAGTCCTGTTGGCTCAGAAGTATAAGGAAGCTTTCTGGAAAATTGGAGCATTAATGAAAAGCTTAGCTTACATACCAGGACTTGAGGAAAAGGCCAGAGCATCTGATAGAGGTACAGCAGCCTTCTTCTCAGAGGTTCCTTTTTTCTGAGAGGGTCTGACTTCTTTTGGAATAAGACAGCAGAAGATTGTCCCACATCTTATCTTTATACTTTAAAATCAGGTGGAAGCTTTTAAGTATGTTTGAATGGCTGTATAAAAATCAATTAAAAATATACTTAAAGGAGAAATATACCACAGACATATCCCCATCTTGGTAGGCAGGTCAGCATTTTTCTTATAGTTCAAGGTAAATAGGATTTGAGGACAAGGCAGGTAAATGTAATCAATTGTGAGTAGCTGGAGTTTTTGTCACAAGTTTACAAAACCAAAAAACAAACAATAGCAAAACTCATATGAAAATCTTGGGAAGTCCATACCTTTCCTGGCAGCCTGGAATGCTTAGAGACTGAGTAAAATATAAGATTCATAGCTTTATATGCCATAAAGTTGGACAAGTCATGGAGGTGATTTGTGCAAAATTTATTATGTGTGAATGCTGGATGGAAGGCAGCTCATAATCACAATTTTGTCGATGAATATTTCTCTGAAGGACTTCTGTAGCACAGGGAGATCATATACTGCTGATTGAACATGGTTCAACATGGATAAAATGAGCTTCATCTCCCCAGTAAAACTGGTTTAAAGTTTTATTTGGTTTAACCTAGCTGCCATAGAAATCTCTAGGATATATTTATATCCTATTTAAATTAGTTGCAATACACTTCAGTGAACAAAGCTTTACAAAATACCTTTACCTTACAGAGGTTCCAAATCAATAAATGCTACATGGTAAATTCCAAGATCTTCACAAAAAATGTGCATGAAGATTATGCTGGTCCAAGCACAGAAATATCTTAACTACATTCCCGGAGGAATTCTCATCATATCCCTTTATTATTTTTAAGAAGATTTTTACTTGCTTTCTTCATGCTTTCATTCTGTTTTTTCAATTATATAACATCTGGTTTTATGTGCAGGATTTTGGCACCACAATCAGGTACAGGTTACTTGAAGGGATGAAGAAATCTATACCAGCCAGTTCCATGTCATACCCATCCAGATGTGCAGCTTCCTCATTCAGATGGGCTGCATTTGTTCTTGAAAAGAACAGAAAAAGAAGTGGATATGGTTCTCTTATGTTGCTTTATTTCCATTAAAAGTTCGATTTACAGTGAAGGAAAAAAAAATTTTTACTCGCAGTTGTGAATGTGGATATTGACTGTGATTTCATCTCCATATTTTGAGATTTTAGAAGGTTAACTGGCAACTTTTTCATGCCATCCAGTTGGACTAGATGATTTTTTAGGGTCCCTACTAACTGAAATATTCTATTCTATTCTATTCTATTCTATTCTATTCTATTCTATTCTATTCTATTCTATTCTATTCTATTCTATTCTATTCTATTCTATTCTATTCTATTCTATTCTATTCTATTCTATTCTATTCTATTCTTTTTCTGCTGAAAGTATATTTTGGGAATGTTATAATCAACTTTAAGTAAAAGAAGTTTTGAAAGGGTCGATGAGGAAACCATGAGAGAGGGTAAGCCCAGATCACCAATAGTAAGAAAAGGAGTGCAAGGATAGAGGGAAAATAGAAAGATTGATAATAATCTATCAAAAAATAATGAAATTATGACAATATTGGAAAACATACAGGAAAATCTGCAAGTATTTATAAAGAGAATGTTGATGTATATTGTCACATCTCATCAAAACTGATAAGAAATATTTTTGCCTGTGTGTTGCCTCATGAAAAATGTTTTTTCTTATTTTAGCAGTAATGTATTACTGACACATTTCCTTCAGATACATGAGATGCCATCTATACTTAGCTGGAAGGCACAGTAATTTATTTTCTTTTACCACACTGCTTTGTAGGAAAGCTATCTCCTGAGCAAAATAGACCATTTCTAGTCCACTGAAAATTAGCAAAGTTTTGTTATTAGAATCAAAAGTTGTGGAAGTGAAGTAGGTGCCAATACAGTTCCTTTCTATGACTACAGTGAAAACAGGAGAGCAATATGGCAGAAAGTGTTAATGGTAATTATCTGCTAATGATGAAATCCTGTGCAAAACCTGCAAGGCAGGGGGTTATAGAACCACCCATACACATGAAAGGTCTCTTCTGTATCTCATTAAATGAAAAAGTGAAGTGAACTGAGAAACTCATTCTCAGCTATGTGGCAAAACACAGTGATCAGAGTCTACACTAATAAACCAAATGTCTGACCCACAGTGACACACTTTAGACAATTAAGCAGGATTAATTAACTTCTGTATTCCACAGAAACTGCCATCCTCATTTCTGAAAGTAGCCCAGATTGATCACTGCATTGTGGAACAAATCCAATATAAAATCAAACTCTGAATAATTTATGACAGTGCTTGTAAGCTTATATTAAAAAAACGTCTCAAATGCATAAGTCCTCCAAAGGCCAGAAAGGAGAAATGAGTTTATATTTGTCTTCTTTCTGCAGTGTAGATAGGTTCTTCAGTGTATAGTGAGAGACTATTCATTATTTGAAATGATAGAAATTACTTTTTAAAATGAAAAACTGACAAAACCCTTTTTTACAACATTCTTAGGATTTTTTCCTGATTTTATCATAATCTTTGACTAAGACCAATGGCATTCCAGATGTCTTCTTATTGTTATTGGCATATGTGAATTGAAAAGGACTGTTTCAAGGAAAACTTCACCAAGGTGTCCAAAAAACCCCAATATAGGCAGAAGGCCCTACTCCTCCCAATACATCTAGGATATTTAGATCTCATTGTAGAATGAGTGATCTAGCATTATAGTAAGTTTCTATTTTTCTTACTGCCCAAAGACAAAAAGCACAATGAAAATAGAACATAATACAAATTATACTGGTCATATTGGCAGTACTGTTCTGGTTCAGAATATATTTCACCACTTATGTTGCCAGGAACATGCATTTGCCATTATATTAATAAAATAAAATGCTGTGAAGTTGGCAGCCAGAGCCATGATTTTCTACATGATTGTCACCATATGATTTGCAGGTGAGGTCCATGGCTACTTATTTAGGACTTATTAAAAGGATTTATATTTTGCAAATAGGTTTTATAGTTTTCTTCACCCTTGGGAAAAAATTACTTATTGTTTTGTTTTCCACTCTCTCTTTGCTAGCCCCCACCCACCCCTATGTCAGTACAATTCTTCCATATTAAAACATTTGAGAGACTGATTCATCATTGTGGTGAGGCCACTAATTCTCATTATGAACATCTCTCTCTGCTCTGCTGTGAATTATTGACAGAATTAAGTAAATTTAGAAGTGCTGCCTACTAATGCCCAGCTGCATTCTGAACACCAAAAGCAATAAGAACATTAACAGTAACCCTGTTCCACTCCCCCAGGGCTGCTTCTACACATGAGACCCTCAACATTTTACTGCTGGTCTGTCAAAATTTCTCCCAGTTCCTTCTCCCATTCCTGTATTCAGAAAACTATATATATATATATATATATATATATACAGATATATATATATATATATTGCTTGGAGCTCAGAAAGGTGAGGAAACCTGTTGGGTTTTATTAAGGGTACCCTCCTTTGCCTTCCTTTGGTCTGCATTTAATTTGCAGAACACAGAAGTTTGAAATATCAGAATAAGGAGTCAGAAGAAGGGTAGAAAATGGAAAGAAGGTACTTCATCTTTTGTTGCTTTTACTCATCAAGAAAACCTCACATTTGTCACCAGGTTTATTCATTGCTCTGAAAAGTAGATGAAAGCTTCAAATAACGTCCCCTTTGAATGTAATAATAATTCTGGTATTAAAGATTGGGTTTCTGTGATTGTAAGTCTAACTTTTTCTGTACTGGATCCTAACTGAATTCTGAACCTCAAAACCTTAAATTTCTCATGTCATTTGCCACCCTATTGATGAGTTTTGGGAGCTTGCTGTTCTGCACACACATATTTATTGTCTCTTTTATGGTAATACTGCTTATGAGCCAAAATGTAATATAAGCCTCTTAAATCCATTATTCGAAACTTACATTTCTGTCACTGCAGTAGATTTGTGGTGAGTAATTCCAGCATTTTGGAAAGTAGCCATCAGCTGAATGCCTCAGAGCAAAGGGTTTTACACAAATGCAGATCATGACGGTATAAATTCTTTCATAAAAAGATTGAATCATTGACAGTAAATGTTCTTAATAAAGATATATTCCAAGGGGCCAATTAACATAGTCTTTTTTTATGCAACCTTTGTGTTGCAAAACAAAGAACTTGTTTTAAATAAACTAAAATCACATGTACTTTCTAATTTAGTCTCATGTTTTGCATAAGTATCCTCATTCTCCATAATAAACTTATGAAGGAGTATAATGTGTTCCTGGACATGAAAGAGCAGGAGAGGCTTTAGAGAACCATTGAGGCTTTCTGGTGGAGTAAACAATGAGATGCTCATACCTGATTCCCAGCCACATCCTGGGCTGCATCACCAGCACCGTGGGCAGCAGGAGAGGGAGGGGATTCTGCCCCTCTCCTGTGCCCTGGTGAGACTCCACCTGGAATATTTCCTTCACCTCTGGGACCCCCAGCATAAGAGGGACACAGACCTGTTGGTGTGAGTCCAGAGGAGGCCACAAAGATGCCCAGAGGGCTGCAGCACCTCTGCTGTGAAGACAGGCTGAGAGGCTTGACTCAGCCTGGAGAAGGCTCTGGGGTGACTTTATAGCGCCTTCCCGTACCTGGAGGGGCTGCTGGGAGCTGGAGAGGGACTTTTTCAAGGGTATGGGGTGATAGGATAAGGAGGAATGGCCTTAAGGAGGTCAGGCTTAGATTAGATACCAGGAAGAAATTCCTTGCTGTGAGGATGGTGAGGCACTGGCAAGTTTCCCAGAGAAGCTGTAGATGCCCCATCTCTGGAAGTTTTAAAGTCAGATTGGATGGGGCTATGAGCAACCCGGTCTAGTGTGAGATGTCTCTCCCCATGGCAGGGAGATTGGAACTAGATGATCTTTAAGGTCCCTTCCAACCCAAACCATTCTGTGATTCTATGATTCTGTGATCTAATGTTTCATTTTTTAAATTAAAATATTAGATAAGAACAATAGGAGCGTGTGATGGTGAAACAGCTTTTGCAACAAAGTAAGCTGGTGAACATACAGTCTTTTGCATGGATATTAAAGGAAATAGAAGTTCCTGAAATAGAATCAAAATGGTAAAAATATGGAAAAAAAATAAAAACTAAGAGACAGAAAAGTATCTACAATAATATTAAATAACTGAACAGTTCCTTGCAAGAGCAGGTTTTATAGTACATCTTCATATTTGAATTATAAGAGTGTAGGTGTATGCAAAGTAACTTTTAAGTAGTTGTAAATATATTTCCTAGTTTATGTTTTTCTTGAACTATTTCTCTCTAGAGTTGATTACAGTAAGCAGTAGTAGTAAAGTAGTAGTAAGAATAACATAGGAAGACTGGAAAGGTGTGATTTTGAAACTGTAACTTTGAAGAGGAAAGCCACTTTAGGAACGGCATGTGAAAGAAGGAAAGCACTAGAAAGTTCTAAAAAGGAAATTGCTAGACTCAGGGGAGCTGCCTATTAATAAAGGAAAGAGATGATAATCTCCATATTTCCTGAAGCATTACTAAAAGAGAAAAAACCAAACCTCCTAGCATCAATATACACTATGTAAATAAAGTATTTAAGAATCATGAAGGAAGCCAGAGCATTTTGAATGTATTTTCTCTCACGCAGTAGAAGCCAAGTGCTATTTCAGCAGAAGTAAAAGTCTGAATGAAAAATGGCCCAGCAAGAATCTGCCAGGGAACAGCAGAGGCAGTCTGCTCCCAGAAGGAAAGTGAGCCAGCAGCTGAGGATGGGTGTGTGACTGGCACAGGCAGGAGCCTCATGGACAAGGAACCAGTCCCACCACAGCTGAGCAAGGCAAGCAGGGCAGAGCTAAACCACGCAGGTTTAGCTGAATCTGGGCCATAGCAAGCCCCTATTGATGAGGAGCCTGAGATCACCTTAAATCTGAAGGTTTGGGTCAGGGTCTGGATCAATATGCCAAGGCACTGATATGGTGGCAACAGAGTTGCAGTGAAGCTCTGATAGTTGGAAGACCAGGGGAGACAGTCTCAGCTTAATAGCAGTTCCCAAGAGATGAAGTCCCCAATTCCAGCTTTTTTTGGTAACAGCTGAAAGCAGTGAACTGGCCTCAAGCTGTTTCCAGGAGGGGAGAGAACTCAGAGCCCTGAGGACATCACAGTGAAGTGATGGTGTGCATAAGGAAGAACTCACATATAAAATATATGATTTGGATATCTAGAAGACTGAGTGAAGAATAAAATCAGAATATAATAAGGCAACAGATTAATTGGAGAGACAGATAACAGACCTGAGACAAGGAACACCTTTCCCCCAGAAAAGTTGAAGAAGGAAAAGGGGAAAGTAAAGATGTGGGATAACACAGCATGTTTAAGGAATGATTGATGGTTTCAAAATGAGAGAATTTAAACCAGAGAAATAAGAAGCAGCTGAGAATGAGAACAGCACAGGAAAAGTGGAAAGTGATATCTGGATTAGGCAAGAAAAGGCAGCAAAAATGTTGAGGTTCAAATCCAAAGGATTTGGTCACTGCTAGGACCACCTGTACCAGACATGCACATAAATTCAGTGTTGGGCTAAGCAATTTTTGTTTAGGCAACAGAGTTTTCCAAACAAGGAACAGGAAGTTAGGCACCTGATAGAAATGGGGTTCTTGAGAACAGAAATACATCAGTAATTGGGGGATAAGAAGAAGCAGCACTCTAAACTCTCTCTCATCTGGATTTGTCACCTCTCAAAGTTGTGGTTCAGCTTCCATGTTGAACTTCACCTTTTCAGCTTCCATGCAAGCCTTCACCTTTTAACTTGGACACTTACACTGTGATGGTGAATGAAACAGACATCTCTCAAAATATTTTTGTTAAGGGGTTTGTTAAGGAACTCACACTGCCAGCCCTTGTCAGAGAGAGCCCACCACACTGAAGAGATGACTAAGTAATTTTTGAGTGAGTTCTCATTTTTCAGAGAATGTCATTACATCATCAGGCTAAGAAAGGACAGAGGAAGCTACTTCCCTAGGGAAAAATATAATTTCCTTATAAAAAAAAAGTTTTCAGTGAAATGCAACCATCAAGAAGTCCACTTTTTCTTACAGTTCCAGGCAAAAAAAAAATTCAACTGTCACCCCAAACTGCATCATCCTCTAGGAGCATGAGGTTATGATTAATCCTGCACACTTTGGGCCTGAGCACAGATATAACATCATCCAAACTCCTGAACTGTCAGCATGGTCATGTACATGGTGCAGTTTAGAATGTTAAATATGAACATTTGCAGACAAATGCACAGGTAAAGTCTGAGAATATATTATGGGCCAAGGATCCAGGAAGGTAGGATGCAGCTGTTTTATTTTGGAGGAAAAGGAGATAAAATGAGAGCAGTCATCCTGTGAGCCATGCTGTGCTGATAAATACCAGGGTCAGAGAATTGTTGCTGGACCATTTCATTTATTTTTAGGAGCAGCCTGAAAGGACAGGTAGCAACATCCCAGAGTTATCTTGACATTTAAAGTTATGTGTTGAGGAATCATAAGACTTGATAGCAAGATTGCAATGTTACAGGCATCAGCTTTGGTTGTGGTCAGGTAAGTAGCTCCTTGATTTAAAACCCATCCTTTAAACCTTGCTTTGTGTCAAATTACTGTGTCAGATTACCTGCTGTCTGTGTTGACTCAGGGCTGCAGAATGGGAAAGCTTACGGGAGCAAGATAAGAAGTTTCAAAAAGTTAAAATACCAGTTCCCAGGGACTTCTAATAAGACCAGAGAATCCCTTAGGTCTCTTTGAAAATCCTATCTCAAAATAAAAAATTGGATGAAGTGTAGGATTTATTGGTTCTGACAAAAAAAATAAAAAGAGAGTGGAAGCAGCAAGTTTTCAGACAAGCTGCAGACTGAAATAACAAAAGAGGAGTGATATGAATTTTCTAACAAGTCTTGTCTGTTTTCTTCTCCTTATTAAGGAGAAGAGAACATCTGCAAATGGGGCAGACATGATCTTGAAAATAAATCCTGAATCAATCAATTCAGCAAAGGACAATCTGTACACATGATTTTGGTTTTGGCAAATCATCAAAGAGCTATTAACTGGAAAGCTAAATGGGGTCAGCAATTCAAGCCTGGCTGGAAGATAATAAAATCATAAAAGCATCATAATATGCATTACTTAAATGTGAATAGTCAAGGCACATTTGAATTAAGTGTGGCTGGTTTCAGCTTCAGATTATGACACCCATGTTTAGATGTGTCCATGTAGGTGCCTATAGTGAATCAATTACTCAAGCTCCCATTATAGGCAGTATGATCTGTCAAGGCCAGAGGCCTTTTCAGCTGACCAGATGTGGGGAGTACACTTGGAGTAAGCTGGATAGCTATGGACTTCTGTGACTACTGTGTCTGCTGGTCACCCAGCACAGCTGCTCCATTCTTTGTGAGAATATGCCTCTTTCTTTGTCAAGCTCATCACAAGAAACTTCTGCAACATTGGCATTTTAAGCAAAGAGTTTAGAATGATCTCCAGCATACCATGGTTTCCCTACTGACTATTTCTTCTAATTAAAATATAAATCCCTACAATTCACTACAAGATCTGTCGCCAGCTGATCATCTATATCCATGTGCTCTATAGAAATAGAACCTGGAACTGAATATCCCATGGAACTCCTATATCTGTTTTTGGCTTATATTTTCTTTGGTTTAACCTTGGTCCCTTTTTTAGCTGTGGAACAGCAGCACATACCAGTGAACCTGATAAGAGCAGTTCCAGGCCACACTCAGGACCCACAGCCCATACGTTCTCTCTTGCATTTAGTGTTTGCCTGTAGCATTGGTGGCCTATAGCATTTACCTAAAGAAGTAAAAAACAGTAGGGAAAGCACATATTCACTATTCTCCAGTTAACTTTTCTAGCCTTCAGAAATTTTCAGCTCAGAAGGTGCTAAATCAAAAATTATATCACACTCTTGCTTACTAATTTCTAGAATTTTATGAGTCCTCTTTAAAAAACTGTTCTTGTGTGTTGACAGGATGGTGAACTTAGTTCTTCATGTTTATATTTTCCATGCTACTTAGGAATTTTTAATCCTTCTGTTTTACACACTCCCTTCTCCAGCTGGAGAACAAGCTGAATTCTTTCACTGTTTTGAGTAGATTTACTTATTTGACCATAACATGTTTGGAACCTAGCAGCGTAAGTCTAAGATTTTGTTGTCTAGTAATAATTCTAAAAGGAGAGGTGAATTTCTGTTCATCTAACCTCTAAGCTGGGAAATACCATTTACATCCTAAATTTTGTTATTCTAATCTTAGTTTGCACTGATGTCAAATAAATTTCTTAAGAAACATGTTAATAAATTTTTCACAATAGTGGTAATTCTACCTTTTGGACTTTACTAATATTGAGATATATTTTGTAATTCTACCTTTTCTGAGGGGAAGAAAAGAGTAACAAAGGTTTTCTAAATCAATAGGAAACAGATGTGATTGCTATGAAAACTCCTGCATTGAAGCTCTTTTATTATCTTGTTTATAATGGTTAAGTAAATCAGCTCTAAAATAAATGGTGCTGTGGGGCAGAGGACATTGATTAACTGCCTGAGTTTCCAGGGCAATTTTACCCTCAAAATACAATTTCATAGGCATCAAGACAAGTGGAAAATATAAACTTATTTCAATACTAAGAAGAGTGTTTAAGACCATTTATGCAAATTGAGCATTTTAGTATATGTTTTTTCTTTTTTTTTAATTACTGCATTACAGTAATAACAAAAGATCAGTTTTTCATGAGATTACACAGAGATACTAATGGTAACTAAAGAACGATGAATGGGACATACTTAGAAAAATTAAATTATAAATTAATGAGATGATGATCTGCCCTGAACCAGTGTGGTTCTAAATCTCCAAATTTGCTGATAATTGCAAAAAACGGGAAACAGTAGGTGTGTGCTATTTGAGTAGAATAATATTAATTGCTATAGGTTGGAAAAGCCTGATAGAGACAAAATGGTTCAGGTAAAAAAGGCTTATACAATCTGTGAGGTTTTTTGAATGGAAGTGAGTTGGAATATGAGCTCTGGCAAAAGTTTGAGCATAAAAAAACTAGGATTCTAAATGTAAAGAAATGCTGTCATCTTGAAGGGAACTTTTGCTTTGAAGATGATAACTTTTTTGTTTTGTCATGCTTATGATTAGATTTATTCATATGAATAATAAATTTTCATTAATATTAAGTTAAACTCGATTATAATTTTATTTTTCTACTTAAAAATGTACAAAAATCTCAAAAAGTTTTAGACCAAAGATGTAAATTCTTTCTTTTTGGTTGTTTTGCCAGAATATTTCACTTCTCTTTTCATGACAGTATGTTAGGTTTAATTAATGTTTGGTTTTGGTTGGTTGGTTTTTTTTTTCCCTGAGTAGTTCATTTTTGTGTATAGCCTGGAGCAGAGCCACCAGCTTTGAAAACAGAGGTTTTAACTAAGATGATATACATCAGCTTCTTCTGAAGTGAGGTGATCTGGGATTTCTCACCTCTCATTTTGATCTCTGGATGAAGCTCAGGATACCAGATGCTCTCAGTCCTCCTTACCTGTTTCATCCCAAAGGATTCAGTTTTCTGATTTGCACTGTTCCCTTTCATCATCACAGGGCCTGAGTGACTACTTTGATTTTCACTCTGCATAAAGTATATTGGGATAGAGTTTGGTCAGTTATATTTTTTCCATTGAGCTACAATAGTAACTCTGCACGAGAGCTTAAGGAATAAACTACACTAATTGCAAAGTATTATAATTTTTGTATTTAGAAACTTTTTTCAAAGCAGAGTTACATCACAGTGACGGTAAGAACGGCTGAGATGTAGTAGTGTGGAATAATTGATTACTACTTGGCAGAAAGAGCAGTGATTTATTGGTGAGAAAATTTCCTTCTCTGTTCTTCTGACAATCATCAATAAATGACTGTGTCTTTTCCCTAACTTTAAACATTTACAAGTATCCCAGGAGAAAAATGTGTTCTTCATTCTCTGAACACACTTTTTGTATCTTGTATCATCACTTACTAAAGGTATTACAACAGTGCCATTTAGTATCTCTCAGAATCACAGCTTTAAGCCATCTCTGTCCTCTGTTTGGCTATATCTCAAATCAGGTGATGTGTTTCTCTTCCCTTTAAATCTGTCCCTTGGATGTGTGATAATTAGTTGTTGAATTTAATGGAAATACAGGGATGAGTTAAACTACTGACCTCCTGCAAGAAGCAGCTGTCATTCATCCTGCAGTTTGGGACTGTCACATTTGGTTACTGAATGGCTTTTAAAGCAAACTGCTCCAGACTTGTACTGAGATGAATCAGAGGGGACAAAAAGTAATTTCTTCTGTCTGCACCCTGGAATTTGTGAGGTGCTTGTATTGCCACTCTCACTGTTTACTTAGGTTTCTAGAATTGGAATAGTGTTTAATTTTGACAGAAATGATGGGGCAGTTTTAAAATTTGATTTAGCCTTGTAGTAAAAACTGAGGCCTAAGATGTAATTCATTCTGTCATTCCATTTCATTCAATGTTTGTCCCTGTAATCTTGAATTCTTTTTATGTTGCTCTAGTTATTCAATGTCCAGTTACTTTTCCCATTGCTCATACAACTTTTAGTTTTCACATTTTAGAATACCATTCAAATATATTCTTTACGTTATAAACTACTTTTTCATGAAGTAATTTTAATAATAAAATTCAGACAGAAATGGGATAGAGACATGCCCTGATATGTTAGGAATTTAGAAATTTTGTTCTGATAAATATGGAAGTAAAACGAGGTAACATCTTAAAATATTTAAATATTTTAAGATGGATTGCAAATAATACAGACTCAGTATTGCAAAAATTGGAAATATGATGAGATGCTTCCTAAGTCAAGATCAATTTTGTAGTCTAATATAAATAATGTTTTACAGTTTTCTTCCATGATTTTGAGCCGTGGAAGCTTATTGTTGGAAACTCATATAATGTTATTCTATGTTATGTCATATTTCATTGCTGGCAATTAAGTCTGATGGTTTGGCTGCTCTAATTATTGTCCTAGAGTCATGGAATGGCTTGTATTGGAGGGGACAATTAGGATCATGTAGTTCCAAGCTCCCTGCCATGGGGAGCAACAGCTTTAACTTGTCCAGCTTGCTCATACCCTCATCCAGCCTGACCTTGAACACTTCCAGGGATGGGGCAGCCACAGCTCCTTTGGGCAACCTGATCCTGTGTCTCACCACCCTCACAGTACAGAATTTCTTTGTAATACCTAATCTAAACCTGCACTTTCAGTGTGAAACCATTTCCCCTTGTCTTGTCACTACATGTCCTTGTAAGAAATCTCTCTCCATCTTCTTGTTTGTCCCAAAGCCTCCTTGGATAGCTGTGGTTTTTGCCTGTGTAGTGTATCTTAAAAGATTTTTTATCTCTCAAAAAGTTTTCAGTCGTGAAACTTTTGAGAAGTTACTGTTTGAGCCAGGGAGCTTGCAGGGAGTGTTAGGGAAACTTTTAAAAGGAAGTGGAAGCCAGATTTGTCCTCAGTTATTTGAAACAGCAAAATTAATACAATTTTACAGAGTGTATGTATGTTTGCTTTAACATGAAAGCCTATATTCTTTATATGCAGTAGCAAACTTGAGAAAACTACAGACAGTAATGAAAATGCAAAGCAGCAGGAAGGCACAGGGCTTGCAGTAGAGATGGTAATTTTCAAGGAATACAGGTGGGCTTCAGTTTTAGTTTGGCCACAACCTGCAGACAAGTACTTGGAATAGCACATCTGAGTACTCATCCTGCAGACTTCCAAGGCTTTATAGGAAATGGACTGCAAAATGAAATAGTTCTGCACTTCTGCAGAACTCTTCAGTTCTGGCAACACCTAAGTATTAACATTGTAGTTTCTCACCCGTTTTAGGGTAGCACAAAGTTCCCCTGATGACAAAAAGCTGCCCAATGGATCTGCCTTCTCCTGAGCTGGCCATCACTTCTACTCCTGTACTGTCCTTGTGCTGCCCTGTCCTCTGCAGGATGGGAGGACTAAACCCAGCTAAAACTAGCCAAAAGTGAAAGAGGCAGGAATGAACAGTCAGAGCTGTGATCATGCCACTCTATGCCAGTATTAAATGCTCATGAAGTTGTTATTTTCCAGTGGTTTTTTATTTCTCTCTAGCTCTGCAGATAATTATGTCCTCTTTCTTCCTGAGATAGAGCCATGATATAAGCTCCTCAAGGCTACTCATCATCAAGGAGATACTATATTCTTGTGTTACAGAAAGATTTGATCCAGGACAGGTATCTTTTCTTAGAAAATGAAAATAGCTGGAGCTGGTAAAGGGGCATGAATGACTCAATTAACTTGTCAGGTGTCAGGAGTTCAGGAGATCATCAGATCTAGTCACAATTTCCACCGGCTCTGAACATTTTCTGAACATTTAAAAACACAACAATGTGTTTTTAAAATCATTAATTACTTATTGTTATTGTCTCAGACTATTAGATTTGTTTTATTTTGCCCTCTGTCCTTTTATCTCCTGTTACTGCTTTATCTAGGTTAGATTGCTCTGGTTTCTCCTAGAAGGTTATTTTCAGTCATTTGGACAATGCTGTCAGGCACACAGTGTGATTTGTGGGGCCATCCTGTGCAGGGCCAGGAACTGGACTTCCATGATCCTTGTGGAACCCTTCCAACTCAGGGTGTTTGAAGGCAGAATGAAGGGAACAAACCAGCATGCATTACTTCATCCCACTGCCCATAGCTCTTTGAGAACATAGTCCTTGACTGCTGAGAAGGGATGCAGGGAAAGTGGACAGAGAAAGCCAAGAAAACCATTGTTAACATGGCCTCCAAGTGAGAAACACAGACTCAATGAACTTGGGTATCTTCTAAAAACATTTTTGTGCTGCAAGTGGAGCCATCTACTCCTGATGAATCATGCTGCATCTGTAGTATATCCACGTCCCAATGTGTCACATCAATAGGGGATTCAAAGGGAATGACAAGTAAAAGCAAGGAGTAACAGTGTGATGGAATGTAAGTAACATTAGTGTCTCTTTTTTTTTTCCATCATGCTACTTAAGAGGTCTGTGCTTTGATGTATAATACAAAAGGGCAGTAGTGGAGGGAATTGTGAAGGATGGGTGGGTGTTAGTGATGTGCAAAATAGCAAGTTTGCCTGTAAATGGCTTGGCAAGGACCTAGCTGTGAAAAAAAGGTGCTGCTGACAAGTTGGAATCCCCCTAAGTGTGATGTCCCTTCTCCTTGAGAAGTCTTAAAATTGAAATAGTGACAGGCTTTTAGTTATGTACATCTGCCTTCTCATCACTGAAAGTTAGGAAAATTTATATTAATTGGTATAAAGACAAGCTGAAGACATGCTTTCAACTGGAAAATTATGTTTCCATTTATGAATAATGAAGGTCTTTTATTGACACTTTAAATAAAATAGATTAGCAAATAAAGAGTATTTACTGTGATTTTGTTTTAGTCTTGTTGCAACATTTACCTGATTAATGTCTTTGCTGATGTTCTCTTGCACTAGCTGGCACATGGCTTTCATTTTGCTTTAGTTAAATTCCTGTAGCTTATAGCTTCAGGTAGAAACTGTTTTTAAGGAATGCATACAGTCATGCACTATTTGGTATTTTTAAAATAAAAGTACAGAACTGCTCTGGTCCCCAAAATTGTGGAATAATTATTCTGATGTAGTTAGATATCTAATTACACTTTTAGACAGATGTTTTGTTCAGAAAGTGTTTGCACTTTTATCTCCAATGAACCACCCTAGTGTAACTGCACACCAGCTTTGCAATAACAATCCTTGAAAAAGGAAAGCCTAAAATTTGTAAAAGCACAGTGAAAGGAAAGAAGGGACTCTTAAAAATAATTTTCCAGCTCAAGGTCAGCTTGAAGTAGTACTAGGCTCTCTGTCTTCTACTGCTCTTACCAAAGGGTATAGTCCTAACAGGCTAAGTGTTAAGGGCCACTTCAGCTGCTGATGCACAGAAACTGCAGCAGTTGCAGATAATTTGATTTCTTTTCCTTGGAAAAAAAGAGTAACGAAAACACATCCCCCAAATATGAAAATATTGCTGCTTAGGGCTTTTTCCTGCATGTGCCTACATAAACAAGATAACCTGAATTATTAAATGTGTGAATTTAAAGAGGATTTGTTGTGCCACATTTGTTAAAACACCCACACTCTGTGTGGGCACTCAGAAGTAAAGTGATGTTCTTTGAGTTCAGCTTAACTGGTGACTTAGCCTTTTCTTCACAG
>VWYI01048031.1:2749-39058 GCA_013399455.1 Anthoscopus minutus
TAATTAAAGAAAGTAAGGGAAAAATTCAAAACATGGTGTTGAAGATTAGGCATGTGAGTAAATTCAAAACTGCATGCTTTCCTTTTCTTCTTCAGTTGAAGCCTGAACTGTATGATTTTTTTAGAATAACTGCAATTTGTTATAAATGACATGCAAAATGAAAAGCTCTCATCTGCTATACAAAGAAAGAATAGGGATGGAACAAAAAAAAAAGAAAAAAAAAGACACAAACATCACCAGGTGGAATAACTGAAGTTAATGGCAAGTTTTCATTAACATTAAACACGGATCTCTTCCATTCTCAACTCCACATGTAAAGAAAGCCATAACTTATCCTACACCAATTAAACTTTCCTCCAAAATGTGTTTTCAGGAAATGAATACGGTCCTTATCTACTCCAATCAAGTTTTCAGTATTTCCCTTCAAACAGAGACCAGAGCTAGCACAAAAGTAAAACCAGATCCCTATTTTTGACTGATCCTTTCATCTCTTTATTCTCCTTTGGGTTCACTGTAGTTTTTGGTCATCCAGTAATAAACTGGAATAACTCTTGTGGAACTGGGAAACAAGGGTGAGGTGTCTCACTAAACACATTTACAGGGTAATTACAGATTGTCTTTCACTATTTGTGTTGTTGGTATTGCTTTGCTGGTTTGGGCTGATGCTTTACAGCACTGACACACCAATAAAACCTTCCAATCTGATGGACAGATAACTGCCTTGCAGGTAGGCAACCACAGAGGGATATTTTAAATCACTTTCATCCAACACAGCCCCATTTCTCTGCAAGCCTGAAAAGTCCTTTCACGCGCCAGCAACTGCTGAAACGGCTTTTCTGAAGAGAGAAAACAAAACATATTAAATAACCCTGTCAGTTTCCGGAATGCTAATCCCTGCAGGTGACATGAGCATACCAATAATGTTGATTGAACATGAGCACACTACCATTTTCTAGTACAGGGTCTGATACGCTACACTTTAACGACAAGGAGACTTTCTTAATCTCCACTGAATGACAGAATGGTCTGTGAAAATACTCATCACCACAAAATTTTTTGCTACTTACTGTTTACTTCTAAATTCTGAATATCCAAGTCTCAATGTTAATTTTTCAGTGTCTGGTCTTTGATAGCTTCAAAGATTTCTACTACCTTTAAATAAAATTCCAAACACACCCAGTTTTGTAGTAAAAGACACAATAATCCATATCTTTCTCTGGGGAGTAATAAATGTTTCATTTCAGAGCAACAATGTGTGATGCTCAAGTCTCAACATGAGAATTTGTATTTCCCTGTTTATCACACCATTAGAGCCCTGAGTAAGGTATCCTGTGATCCTGAAGGTGACATCTGTTAAGGTTTTAGTGCAATTTTTAAGGTACAAAAGGAGGAGTGATAATGCACATTTTGATGGAAATATCATTCACACATATTACTGCACGAAAGGGTTCTGCACTACCTGCAAAATGGGAACTACTGAATATATAACAGCTTGTGTACATGCTGCATCTAGTCACTCTGCACACTATTTAATTAAATTCTTTGTAAAGCACTTGTGAATGTTTGATTATGTGGATATTGCTGGGGAAATAGAAATGTGTGTTATTGCTTGCAGAGAATAATATCCTCATGAGTTATAAAACTGTTACTTGAGATTTCCTGATACAGCATTGCAGAGTCCCGTGTAGTGCAGGAATAAAAAAGGGTTTCCACCTCCTGGCCTTCACAGAGACATTCATGACCAATAAGTAAAAATTATATGGCTAAAATAAAATCACAAGGCAAAAATGTGTTGGAGCTTCACACTAAGATGCTATACTGGGACAATTATTTGAATACAAGGACAGCATTTGGGTTTTTTAAAAATCCATTTCTGTGTGACTTTCATGAAAAAGAAATTGTATTACAAAAATTGTACATAGCTCAACAGCTTGCTTTATTTCCAAACATTTAATTAAGGCACCATAACTATGTGAGCTTACATCAAAATATAGTCCTTTGACATTATCAGCAAGTTATCATCATAGTGCAAAATAGAAATTAGCAATTTCACACCTAAATTGGCCATAAAGCAAACACACATTTGATGGGGCTTTTTTATCTATGAATTTAGTGTCTGTGCAATTTGTACAAATGATACTGTTTTTCAGTCTTTACCACTCAGTCATGGTATCTTCTAGGTTCTGTTTAAAACCATTATATTCCCCAAAGCACAAACTAGGAATATTACTCTTACTTTAAAATGAAAGCAAGGTTAGAGCAGGAAAGGATTAAATGCAAAATGATCCAGCACTCTCATGCAGAGTACCATGAACTTGTGGGGTCTTTCCCCCCACTTTTGCAAATATCAAAGCATCTTCATCACTGTGATTCCACTATACTTAACCACCCTCATTTCAAGTTGGACAAGGATATTGGTATAACATGCACACATCCTCATAAACATATAAATATGAGTGTGTGAATAAACACCAACAGACATCCACATTTACTAATATTATGAACTGTAATCTTTTTTGTTTTAGCTGCTGGTTGTAATGCAACCAAGAGATAGAGACTCCAGAACATATGACAGTATTAAATTTCTAATACTCATGGTGGAAGTTAAAAAGCACTAAGGGAAAAAAAAAACAACCTAGACATACAAATTATTACTGCAAATTTTCTGTTAGCATACATGAGAAGTCTCCCAAATAAATATCTGAGACCCTTGAAACACTGAATATTGTAAATGAGAACATAAGACTGAGAGACAAGAATTTTCTGTCAAGAATATATTTTCCTTAATAAACCCAGGAGGCATTCAGGGATAAACTGTTCACTCCATGAACTCCATGTTTTTCCCTTATAATCCCTGCTTTTATTACAAAAAAAGACAGTACAAAAATAATTTGAATTTATCTATGTGCCTTTCACAAAGTTATTTTCATTCATTTCTTCAGAAACTTTCTTCAAGATATTGGTGCGGGTATCTTGCTCACAGGATTTGCACTTTTCTGACAATAAATTCAACAAATTAAGAGGAAGCATGGACTAGTATCAGTTTATTCAAGTCATGCCATAAGTATGTTTTTGCCCTTTCCTAGTACTGCATAATGCAATCAATAGATTTATTAAATCTCTCTAAAGGCCTTGTGCAATTTCCTAAATGAATGCTACTGTACCAATAGAAAAAAAAGAAAAACATAGAACTGTTTACCAGAAGGGTATATATTTCTACCACCCCGATTCCTTAATCAAAGTAATTTTTTTTACTAAGTAGATGCTTTTCTTTAAACCATTTCATGATTTATGCAGATTTTAAGGAACAAGCCAAACACAAAAAGTGACAGATCTCATTAAAAAACATGAAGTCAAACAGTAGTTATTGAAAGAAATATCCAAATTTTCTACCAATAATGGCACTTATGAGAAAAATCTAAATTAGATGCTGATTTGTCTTTTTTGCACTGTTTGATTAGTGTATTTCAGAGAAGCTTGTTCTGGAAAACCAAGTGACTTTTTTATATACTTTCATCCCCTTAAAAAGAAATGTGGGGGAGGGAGGAGGCAGGCAGGGGAATGACACAATGGGATGACACACCAAAAAACCCAAACATCCCAAAGTTGGTAAAAGCTCTCTCAAACCAATGTTTGCCTTGAGACACTTTGAAACATCCTATTTTCAGAAAATACTAAGTGCATGTTTCCTGAAAAGTAAATCAGTTCAGTATTTCACTTTTGGCAGTTAGGACCCAAATACCTTAAATTATCTGTCTTTAAACTTAATAGTATTCTCCTGTCTTTACCTCAGTACATGTAAAGTATTCAAACGCACAGAAGCCACAAATAACCTGGACAACACCCCCACAGGAAATCTTTGATTAACGTTTCTGTTCAGCCAAATGCTTATTCTGGTGCCCATCAGTTTTTATCTCCAGGACTATATCACCACTACCCTTCTGTAAGCCTGACACTTAACAACCCACACGGACGCTGGCCTGCAGAGTTAATGCAAAGGTCTAAAATTGTTTGCCATTATTCCGGTCAAATCAAATGGCTCGTTGCAGACCCTGAGGAGAAATCACTACCACACAGCAGTTTATTGCTGGGTTTTTTATTGCTTCTTATTGCTGTACAAAGTATTACTTAACATTAACTGACATAAACAATGGATGGAATCTTGGAGTGTTTGATACATATATAGCAGATGTTTAATGCAATGTGAATATTAAAGGATCCAAGAGGGGGAAAAAATGCGCGAGAGAAAGCTGGGGAGGGTAAGGAGAGAGATTATGCAGAAAGAACAAAAGAATAACTTTGCTAGGTTTTCAAGCAACTGAGGCTTGACACTGGGTGATAGCTAGTTTATAGTTTAAGAAAATAAAATAGAAATCTGTTGATTTTATTTGACATGCATATTATTAAATTTCTTTCAGTTTTGATACCCCCAGTCCATAGATCATTGCTTTGTTATTTCAAAGTATATCAAATGATTCAATGTTAAAATGAAAAATGAATGCAATCGCCCATTGAGGATGAATTGTGCATCATCTAGGTTGTATTGATCTGCACAGGAACAATGCCTTTCTTTTAAAATAATACCTGGACAGATCATTATGAATTGCTGCACAGTATTAAACAAGAAAAAAATATATTTCACAACGTTTCTTTATAAACTTTTTTTCTCAGTTTCAGCTTTATGTGGGAATTCGAACAGGGAGTTGTACGGCTCAAACCAGGACACAGACTGAAATGAGCTCAGGTTTCCATAACTCCAGATATATGCATCCTCTACAGTCTATAAACAATAGACGAACAGAGAAAATACATTCCAACTCTCAACACCAAAATTTCTGGAGAGAGGAAAAAACAAGAAATTTTTTTGTTGCCTTCATAAATACTGTTTCTAACGTAAATACTAAGAGCACTGACACGATGGAAAATTGCCAGCAGCCATTTTCCTACCACCAGAGTTAATAGAGCATGAGGATTCTATGGTTGAAAACAACACGACACTTATTACTGAGCACTATCAGTAAGAATTCTGCTGCAAAGAAAATGATCAAGTGCCACTGACATATTCCTTCTCTTTGCTGCAAAATCAAGGTGCAAGTACACAGAAAACTCCAGAATTCCATTCTACTTAAGAGAAGTAATGAAATAAAATATTTTTTTTTCATCTGGCACACATTAAACTGATTTGCATCACAGTAATAAAGAGATGAATGTCTGCATAAGTATAACATTCTATATAGCAATATTTACCTCTTTTATGCTTGCTTTAAAGTGAGATCACATTCACAGGTGATGGGCACAGTTTAACAGGGAAGGTAGAAATAGGAATTTTGGAAAGACAGGCAGTTATTTTGCATTAGCAGTATTATATATTTCACCTGGAAATAAAATTACAGTGTACCTACTCATATTTACTGATACATCTGAAGGCAGTATTTTTGTGGGGACTGTATCTATTTATCTTCTGTTCCAGAGTAAGATGAAGAAATGCAAATGGACTGTACTCAGGATAACTCCTGAAATATTGCTTTTGTATCTTTCTGTGTATCCTAAGTCCTAGAATAGAGTTTAGGTTACATTCTTATGCAGTTCCTTTAAATATAGTAGATCAGGACCTAACTTCACTATCTTAACACTAAAGTATTAATCCATTCATCATTTTTATTTAATTATTTTACTAAAAGATTTAGTATCTTTCTATGACATATCACAATAAAAACCCATCATCTTGAATTCTAAAGAAACACCAGTAACAGAGGACTCATGCAAGTTCCAAACTCTCTCCTTCCCACTCATACCTAAGGACACAACCATGTAAACTAAGTCTTCTCACAGAATCCACATTCACAAGAGGCTGAAATTACACCCTGATGGATCAGAATACAGAAGTCCAAGGTGAACTTCTCGATGCTTTAGATTTCCTAGCGAGATTTAAGTAAGTGAATTTACCCCTTTACTCGGTTACCTATCAGCACAGGCATAGCCTGCCAACCATGTGCTGTGCAGCTACTCATGACAAGTGAAAAAGATCACTCAAAAAGCAGGTATGCAAGATTGTGACAGACAAAAATGATGCCTCTGCACAGTTACCCTGTATTTCCCACAGTAAAATGCAGCACCAAGATGTGAACCACCAAGAAGCTGCACTTTCCTGACGCAGGAGGGCTGAGTGGTGGGCTCCACTCAGTACATACATCCAGGCAGTAACATGTCTCCAAATAAAGAGGGTCTTTTTTAGGCATCTGGGCCCAGACCCAGGTGGTTATCTGAGGGGGAAAGAAGAAAAAATTTATTTAAAAGAAATAAAAGAAATTAGCAAGATGGAAAAGCAGAATAGCTGAAACCTTCACCTGAGCTGAAAATCTCTCTGAACATGAAAAACAATGGGAGGAGATTAAAATGGTGCTTCATTCTGTACCTGGAAGCAACTGATACTGCCGACAAGAGAGAAAGTAATTAGAAAGTAGCCTTATTTCTGACAGTTGTGGTTCCAGACATATTTCAAGTGTTTAATCATTTCAATTAACTCAGAGAGTAGAACCCAAACATGAAAATCTGTCACAAAAATGGAATACTGTGAACTGTAAAAGTAAAATACTCTAAAAGAAGTATTTGTTATCTGAAGTTACAAAAGGAAAGCAACACACTAAAGAGAGGCTGGTGACCAATACCAAATGAACTGCACTACTTAAGTTTGGCAAGGAGCTAACCAGAGCTGACAGCACAACTGATTGGGACAGACCTGGGACAAGTATTTCAGGAAGAGACTCCTGACTTCCTCAGAAAAAAAGGAAAAGCAGAGCCCGGCAAACAACAGGAGCCATCTAGTCGAGAACAAAGTTTACTGAGATCAGTCAGACCTCTGACACAGGGAGTATGATTGATAATCCAATATCCCACTAGAAAATAAACACAAGATAGAAAATCATCCAGAGCTCAGAGAACATGTGGAGCTGCACACACAGTGACAGTCTGGACAAGCAATAGTCCTCGTCAGAATGGGGGAAGAAATTCTGAAAGGTGATGGATTACAGCTCTCTGTCCATTCCACCAATGGAGTGACTATACTGACAAGGGTGATGACAACTCCTGTTTGTACTTCCTTAGTATTTTTATAATACACAAATGCTCTAGGGTATACCTTTGTATTAAGTATGCCTTCCTAGTTCCCTTAAATCACAATTAAATCAAATTCACGTAAAAAATCAGTCATACATTTCATCAATAACTTTCAAAACTGGTAACACTGCTGCATGCTTACTAAAGTTACCACCAAACAAAATCCATGTTTAATGTAGTTACACTGATCCATACCTACATCCATATTGAGCTGGCACTGACAAGGAGGTAATCACAGCTCAGGCCCTTGTGCACGCCTTATGTTTCACATTTTCCAAATCATTGAGAAATTATTCACAAATTCTGGTCTAAGAATTCATCTGCAAGAGATGAACTTCTCACTGAGTGCTTTCAGGTGCACTCCTCCATTCCCTTTGAGATCTTCATATTCCTTCCTCAGTTAAATCACAACAGGCTTTGAAATGTTTCTGGGATCCAAACAGACTTGCATCTTTCATCCTGACTCCTTCTGTTTCCTCCACTTTTGAGATACAGTCTGTCGATTTTTCTTAACAGTGCTTGTTCATTTCCTTAGATATGCAAATACCTGCTTTTTAGACTAAAAAACATTTTCCCTGCTAAACTGGATGGTACACAGCTTCTTATTTCAGTGAGGAATAACATTTTCCTCGCACTTTAGTAATTCATTTGCATTTTTGCAGTATCTAATGTGACCGCCACCAGAGCTTATACTCTGTATCAATCTTTACTCGCATTATCCAAAGCTCCAAATAAATACAAAGTACGCAAGCTCATTGCTGACTGCTGAAACCAATAATCCAAACACATCACTAATGAACCACTATGGGATAACAGTGAACTTGAGCAACTGAACCCCACTGCAGCTTCACTGTTCTCAAAGTTCGAGCAGAGTAAGACAACTGCAAGACATAATAAATAAAGAAACATAAAGTAGCTACATCTTCCCTTGCTTTTGCACAAGGAAGAACATGTGTAAAAATTAGAATTCTTTTTACTGCATACAAAAGGAAGTATTTTGGGAGGCCATTGATATCAAGTATTCCTGTGTTAGATGAATATGCAAAATTCAGGCAGATGACATTTGAAAAAGGTTATGCACTCATCTTATGATGGCACAGACAGGGTATCTAGTTTTACAGAGTAACATTTCCTATGGGAAAAAAAAACAGGAAGAGAGAGCAGCAAGAGGCATTTAACAGCTTTGGAAAGATTAGGAAAACGCCAAGCTAAAACCAAACACACAAAAAACCCCAAAACAAACCCAAACATAAAGAACATACATTGGAAGTATTGTAGTGGAAATACAGAGAGCTGTTAGTGCATTGAGATAGGCAGGTGGAGTACAAGAACAGCATTATCATCACGTCCAGCCAATAGAAGAGATACTAAGATTCCTTGCAATAATGGATTATGTGACCGAATTTGTCCTATATGTAGGGGGTTTTTAATACACAACTACTGTAGCCACTACTGAGAAATCCTGTTTACAGACATCATAGAAGTCTGAAAAGGCAACAAGTACTGAGACGAAGAGATCTCCCTGTAATGCCACAGCCAATTCAGAAACAGGATGACAGAAAACATAACACTAAACTCCTGAAGTACCTTTAGCATGGCATCAGGGCATTCCTCTAACAGACTCACACAATGGTTGGGACTGGAAGGGACCTCCAGAGGCTATCTTGTCCAACAGCCCTGCTCAAGGAGGGCCATCAAGAACCAGTTTCCTAAGATTATATCCAGATGGCTTTTGAGCAAGTCTAAGGATTGGACACCTCAGTCTCTGTGCTCCCTGGGGTTTAGCAGATTATCTTTCCAAGTTTAGTTGTTTGTCATTCATACTTCATCAAACAGTTTGAATATTACCTCAAATTTAAATTAGCAATATAGAACAAAGATCAATCAGGCCTCCACAAATCCACTACAATTTACAATCTTAGTTCAAAAGAGAATATTTTATGCTAAATTCTGATTAAAAATATGTTTTAAATAACAGCATTTTATACAATTTTACTAACATATTTCCTGTAAAATATTTTTCTGTTAGTGTCAATGTTTTACTTAGAATACTGCCCTAGAGTAAACAGAGAACTCTTGTTGTGGCTAAATAAAATAACTGGTTTTGGTACTCAACAACCAGAAGAAGTGCAGATAAAGAAGTGTATCTACTTTTTCTCCACATATTTTGCATTTCACAAATTGCAGGGTGATGACCAAAGCTAAGAAGGTAGCCTGGAAAACCACAGGAATACTATCTTAAGCTAATGAAAGACAGGATTACTTCTGAAAAAAATGAAGATATGATGCTGACAGAATTGAAAGATCCCGTCTCAGAATACCAAGAAACACGGTGGAAAAAGCTGAAAAATATCACCAGAAGTCCTGAAAGATAAAGTTGAAATAAATGAGAAACACAGACTGAGAAACAAGACAAAGAAATTAAAGGTTGGCCTGAGACAGATAGTAAGTAGGGGCCGAGAAGCTGAGAAAATTTTGTCACAGGAACTATGAATAAAAACAGGATAAATATTTTGAAAGGATAAAGAGGGAGCACCTAGCAAGGTGAACACACTTTGCTCAGGCTTATTCTAGTAGAGTTTTGTGTATCTTCAATGCACAGAACTAGAAACAGAAAAGCTGTGGAAAAGCCCATCCACTGCTCAGGTAATAAAGAACTGAATGAGCTGAAGGCTCGTGAGATATTAAAGTAACTCACTCCAGCAATTACTCAGTTATTAGGGATGTTAACACCCTAGATGTTCATGTACTCTGCCTTTTAGAACTTTAAGTAGCCAGAATGGCTGCGGAGAAGTTCTCAAGAACTCTGTAAATTAGTAATGGAAATTAGTATGGAAAACTATAGCTTGAAAATCATTGAACGGCAGGACTAATCTGATCTCCTTTGACAAGGTGACCTACACCTTGATGAGGGAAAGGCTGCGGCTATTTTCTACATGGACATCAGTAAAGCCTGTGCATTCCTCACAGCATTCAGCTGGACCAGCTGACTGCTCATGGCTTGGATGGATATGCTATTCACTGAGTAAAAAAATGGCTGGATGGCCAAGCTCAGGGAGTGGTGGTGAATGCAGATATGCTCAGCCAATGGTCAGTCACCAGAGGTGTTCCACAGCATTCTAGACTGGGATCTAGTGCGCCCTCAGTAAGTTCACAGACGACACCAAAATGGGTGGGAGTGTTGATCTTTGGGAGAGCAGAAAGGCTCTGCAGAGGGATCTGGACAGGCTGGAGCGATGTGCCACGGCCAACTGTATGAGATTCAACAAAGCCAAATGCCAGCCAGACACCTGGGTCACAATAATCCCATGCAATGCTATAGGCTTGGGATGGAGTGGCTGGAAACTGGACAGAAAAGGATCTGGGGGTGACAGAAGCTGAACATGAGCTGGTTTGTGCCTGGGTGGCCAAGGGCAATGGTATCCTGGCAATAGTGGGGCCAGCAGAGCCAGGGCAGTGACTGTCCCCTTGTACTCAGCATTGGTGGGGCAGCGCCTCGAGTCCCGTGTCCCAGTTTTGGGCTCCTTACTAGAAAAAGGACACTGAGGTGCTGCAGTTTGTCTAGAAAAGGGCAACAGAGCTGGGGAAGGGTCTGGGGAGAGGCAGCTGAGGGAGCTGGGACTGCTTACTCCGAAGAAAAGGAGGCTCAGGAGAAACCTCACTCCTCTCTACATCTGGAAGGAGTTTGTAGCCAGGTGGAGATTGGTCTCATCTCCAAAGTAGCATCCATCGAGACAAGAGGAAATGTTCTTGAGTTGCAAGAGGGGAAGTTTAGATTGGGTGTTAGAAAAAAATTCTTCTCTGTTCAATCAGGCATTGGAACAGGCCACCCAGGGAGGTAATGGCATTATCAACCACAGAAGCGTTCAAAGAATGTGTGACACCTGGGGACACAGTTTAGTGGTGAACATAGAAGCGCTGGTTTAAGAGTTGGATTGATGATCTTAATGGTCTTTTCCAATTTAACAATTCTGTGATTCTATGAAACAGCTTTACATGGTGCAGTTGTATTTAAGAGCAAACTATATACACAAAATGCAGTGACATGGAGAATTGAATGACCACAAGAATATCAAAGATGCTGAAGGAAAAACAGCAGTTAAAATGAACAAGCAAAAGAAACCATAAAAAGAAGTTTGAATAAAATGAACATAAAGTAGATAGTTCAGTATGATCGATTGCATCTGTTAGGTACAGAAGCCGAGAACATTCCTGATAGCCCCTGGCAACAAGATACCAAAACAAATGTAGCACACTCTTCTGAAATAGCACTACTTGTCCAAGCACAAACTTGGTTATGCCCCACATTATACCGTGACATTACAAAGTCATGGAGATAGATGTCTGCTCTCAGTACTACTAGCCCACTGAATACACAAACTTTTCCAATTATACAGAAATCAGAATGGCTTCCCTGAGTAGAATTCCAATCCCTGCATCACATATTTAAACATTAAAGTTATATTAAAGTTATATTAAACAACCGTAACAAAGTTAGGTTCACAAACCTCATGGAAACTTGATAACCAATGAATAATTTACATTAGCATAATATAGGTCTCATTTTAAAATGTTTCTATTATGATGACTTTTTTCTGTTAGAATCATAATTTTCCCATAACATCTTGCTTCATTATTATTTAGAGAAAAAACAATTTCTGATCACTCCTCTTAAAAGTAAAAATCCAATTAGAGATTTTGCTGCATCAGTAATGTTTGATGTAGACCATGACTGAGCATACAGGCTTTTCTTTTCAGAAAATGTAAGAATAACTTGCATAAACAAGTATTATAAAGTTTACTGCAAGAAAGAGAATCAATTTCTAGATCTTCAGTATAATGAAAGGTACAAAAGAATGCCTAGTATGGAATCAGAATCTAATAGTCCCTGAAGGGGGGAGTCTTTTTGTTCTGACTCCTATCAACACAGAGTACATAGCTAATTCAATGTGCACTATAGAAGCATTCTTTAAAATCTCAGTAATATTATGTCAAGGACCATTGCAGTTCTGCAGTAAAACTGGTAAGCCAGGACACCAAGTCATCAAATTATCTGAACTGAAAGTATGCAAAATTCCATTCTGAAGACTTCAAGACATTGAAGTCTTTGAACCAAGTTCTCCTTCACACTGAAGATACAATCTTTTTCTCCTAAAAGACATGCTACAAAACAGCCTGAATGAAACAGTGTTCACATGTGGCTCCTGGTTCCTTTTCAGAGATGGAACAATCAGATGCCAGTTCAAATGTAAATCAGATTCAAAAGGACTAAGGACTTGCTGAAAGCAAATTATTAAGTATGTGAAAGATCAAAGTCTAGTGCTCTACTGGCATCTGAGAATGCAAATGAGAGATGCAGACAAGGCTGAAGAAAAACAAAGGAGAACTGAGGGATTCTCTCTTGGTGCAAGCATTAAAAATCTACCAGTTTAAATTAAACAGAAACAATTATATCAGTGGAGGAATCCTCTCCTTATCTCATGACTTGACTTGATGGAAGGCACATTACAGGTATTTGCTTTTTCATGCTAATATTTTGATACTTCTCAAGATCTCTTACTCCTTAAGCCAGTTTCATTCTCCCTCTTTTAGTAAACATTGATTTTTTTTTTTCCCCCATCTGTATTTCAAATAGAGCTGAAACAAGCAAGGGTGGTTTTGTTTAACACCTTCAAAAGTTCTGAACCACCTCTGGCTAGCAGGAATAAAAATGCACAGTTGTAACTAGTTCTTTATGGATATTTCAGTCCCAATTTCTTCTTCTTTAAAGCTTCAAAAACTTTTTAAAATAAGTACAGTGCATTCTTCTTCAAAGATAACATGAATGGTACTGTACTTTGCATTACCATACATAATCTCAATACATTCTGTTCTGACTGTGCTGGATGTCATTTTGAAGGTACGGCAGTGATGACCAAAGATGGCCATCTATAGAGCCAAAATTACTAGGGCCTTCAGGAATACCAGCTATCCTGCCAGCAAGGAAAAATGAAACATATATTCATTAAGACACTTTTGTCTCTTGCCACAGCTATATGCTGCACAAGGAACTGCTATTTCATTTACAAGCGAAGATTCAGTGTTGTAGTGACAATACAAATTTCAGTGAATGGAGTACTATGCTTGACAAAGTGATCAGTGATTATTACTTGTCCTCTCAAACTTCAGTATTTGAAGTAACCAATGGAAAACTTTAGAAGCATCAGACTAAAGATGAAAAATCCCAACTATCACTTTAGGATCACATTCTTCCATTTAGTATTTAACATTCTAGATCCTCAGCTTTTTCCATGACATTCTCTCATCATTTTATATTAACTATTTTTGTAATAAAATAATAAACTTTCATAATTTATTTTTGTAATAGAAAAATAAACTATTTTTGTAATAAAATAGCTTCAATTGAAAACAAATGTCCAAACACAATTAATTAATTGTATGCAATTGCAAGCAGTACTGAGAAATGCATAATTAAAGAAATATTTTCTAGAAACTAATGAAGAAAAGAACCCTCAGAACAAAAGTTACCACAAAATTCTGCTACTTAGTCTACAGGGTATCAGTCCTTCTGGCATTAGCAAAGTGTCATTCCTAGAGATTTCAGCTCTTGAAGTATTTTTCCATAGTCAGAGAATTCACTTACATCAGCATGGAATCTGATGCACAACAGTACTGTTGAAATCACAGTTAAGAGAGCAAGCCTCCAGGCACATGAATCTCTGTAATGACTTGGCCTGGTGAAAATCCAGGCATACTGGCCTCCACATAACTCTCACTGTCAATTCAGCATACCTCTTCTGGCTCATTATATTTGTTAACTAGTTCCTTCTCCTAGTATTGTAATGATGTCTCCCTCCCTCTTGATCAAAACTCTTAATCTTATTTTTGACTATATTAGATTACTGCCTTTTACATCCTTAGGTACATTTGCAATTTTCTCTGTTTGGATGCTGGAAGGGAGTAAAGAAAAACTGAAGAGAGAACTGAATCTCATGTGACCCCCAAGAAAGAAAAGTAGTTGTGTCATCAATCCTTGAAAATCTTTTGGGTGCATGTAATCAAAAACCAGAAGGAATCTCTTTACCAGTCTTTCTTATGCAGAATCAGCAATTCTAACTTTTTGACACTCCTTTAGTGCCTCACACTGACATGGCAGAAACTTTCCCCTAGGTCTCAGTGGTACAGGTCCATACTTGTATTGGTCTAGTCCATGCAGTGATACATGATCAGCTTACCAGGCTCATTTAGGAAATTCTGTTTAACAAATTTCCAAGTACAATGACAATTCAGACCTCTTAGTCTCCCGCTTTCCTTGCAACTTTTGAGGTTTTTATCTTTTGAACTAAAAGTTTTAAGGATGTTGCAAGCAGCTGGGAAGTATTTTGTGGCTTCTTCTGAACTAAATGACTATTAAGTAGGCATCTGCAATTAAAGATGACCAGATTTTTTTATTTTTGGGATTGTTTTCTTGTAGGGCTGGTAATTTTCTACCCCTCCCTCTCCTACAAGCACAGTATATCATAAAAACATACCTATATATCTCTGTGATCAGGTATGAGATTGAAGGCAACACACTGATGTCAACATAAAATTGTAATAACTTGCTACTTCCTAGACTTCATACTCTGTTCAGGTCCACACTGTTTTCAACACACTACTGACTGAATTTGCAGGAGTCTGACTGTTACTTTGGCTGAAGCAGGACCACTGACCTTCTTGCTTGCAACAGAATGTGTCTAGAAGAGCAGATCTGCTGCAATGTGTTTTTTCTTGATTATGTCAGTGTTCTATATAGGTATGAACGAAGATAGTGCTGGTAAAGCAGTAAAATGCTCAGGAAAAACACCAACTTAGAACATATTTGAAGCAGCATTCTTCTGCACAGGTCCAGACTACATCTATCTTCCCTTGCCACTGGATGCAAAGCTGTCTGCCAGCCCAAATAGGAAATATGTTTGAGGTGACTGAATGGCTCACCCAAATATGCTGAACCGGCACACTCTGCCACCTCATCGTAATTTTGCATCAATCAATCAACAGTTAAAAGGCATATAATACAAGGTGACTTGAAGTGGCTGTCATTAATTACATTCTATCTTTTGCTTAGCAACCACCACAACACAGTCTTCAATAAAACTAATCCTAATTACAGTCTGACAAGTTTCCCAAATTATGCTTATGATTTATTTTAGCATGACAGTTTTGGAAACTGCAAGAGCTGTTCATTTCCTTTTTATTTCACTATTATACCCAGCAGTTACAATCAGAGATAAATAAATATGTAAAAAGGGACATTTCAACATGCAGGGAGCAGCAAAGTCAATGACAGAAGATGCTACTGTACCCTGAAAATACTAAAATTTGAAATTTTAGTAACCACAGTATCAATTTCAGAGACTGATAAAAAGGTGACAATTTCCATCCAATCCCTTATTGGAGCAAATTAATCAAAAATTCTCTCCTACACTTCACTAAAGACTCTTAAAAAGTATTTTCTTCTATCTACTTCAAATCAATCTCCTACCACTTTCGATGAGTATCAGAGGTAGTAGTGTCCCTTGCAGGACTTGATGAACAGTAGTTCTGCATTAACTCCTTTACAGTTTTATCCTTCTGTTTAATAAACTCTCTGTGAAAACCTCCTTAATAATCTATTTTGTACTCTCAAAGTTGAACTGTTTTGAATTAAAATAGGGGAAACTAGAAAGAAGGGAGAGAGAAATTTTTAATTTTAAATTCCACTTCTCAGAATAATTCACATCTAAATCATTTCAGTGTTGTGAAATACTATTTTTGTTGTTGTTAGCCTCCTTTTCTCAGGAAAACAAGGAAATAAAAAAGCATGTTACTGTTTTTGCCTACTTTACAAATAAAATTCAGGATGAAATGTTAAAACAGGGGAAAAAAATCAACCTGCACTACTGAAACATACAGTCAAATTTGGAGAGCTGTGTTGATGTAACATAGCTTTATAAACTTTAAACAGGCAGCATATCAGTTAGCTTTCTATATTCCTATAGCCAGGACAGGAACCTTCACTTCTGCAACAATGGCAGTTAGAATGAAATAAAATCTTTAAATTCATGTTACAGGAAGAATTTCATAATCACTCTTCAAAACCATGAGTATGCAACTAACGAAGGAAGTGTCATATCTCCCATACTCTCTCATTCCTGTCACTCATTCCTGGCACTGTGCCCAGGAAAGACAGAATCCTTGAATTGGCCACACCTGTTCTGCCTCAGCTTTGGTGGAAAATGGGTTAGTTAATAAAAAATGAAAAGATCAAATATTTCTGCCTTCAGTCTGAAGTGTACATGTACCAGCCTTTTCTACACATTTTTGCCTTTAGCTGACATTAGTCCTAGAGTAGTATATGCTGGAAAAAATTACACAGCACTGGTTACATAACTTTAACCCTAAAACTGATTTCAGAGAGGTACCAGCCTCAAAGAATACTAATGCTCTTACTGCCTTGCTTGCAAGACCAGGCTTTTCTCAGAAATTCGCTCATACCAGTGCAAAGGCTCCAAGTGCTGCTCCATGGTCTGTCTGCATTGATCCTCAGCTGATATCTGGGACACTGCAGATAATGCCAATTATAGGGGTCTCAGACACTCAGCATTTACAAAAGAGCCTCTGCTTGATCTCACTCCCAGCACAAGGAGGCTGGCACACCTGATGATCCAGAGTGAAGCAACAGATGGGAAGGAGGAGAGAAGAAAGAGAATCAAAGCTGTTTCATGCTTTTTGCTCAAACATTGCCAAAACAGGCACTGACAGCAAGTAGCCATAGGGAACTCAGGCAAGCTTAAATTCTAATTTCTCAGCAGGTGCAAAGCAAGGAGATAGCATTTTAAAACAACCCCCTAGGAAACCCTATATTTTTCCCCTTTTCCTTCCTTTCTTCTTTCTTTTCTCTTAAACAGTTTCATCCTCTAACAAACAAAATTGCCAATGGCTTTCAACTTACAGCAACAACCTGGAGGCACCTCATGAGTACTTTGTCAACAATGCTAATCCATAGCCAAAGAAAAAATACTTCCATTTACAGTTAAAAAAATAGAAAATAGTTGTTTTCTTTACAGAACAGGCCTAGGAAATGTAAACTGATACAATCAGGTCCCTAGGGCTTTCCACAATATGAATTCCGCCTCTGTTACAGCACTGCAGATCTGTCTTTCTCTGTCTCACTCTCCTACACATCCATATTTCTATTGTATTACACTTATTCTTGTGTATCTCACAGAAATCACAGAAAATGTCTCTGTATGCTCTGATGTGCAGACATTCACTTAACACACATTACCAGCCACATGGCAAAGACTTTCCCTCATTATCACTGGAGGACACTTCTCCAAATCAATGAATCAAAAATTATTCATTGTCATTTAAGGGAAAAAGTAGCTTCTTTTTATGCCCTTGAATTGGCAAGCAGAATATTTAGTTAATACAGTTCTCCAATACTCCACTTTAAGGAGCATTGCAAGCAACAAGAAGCATATTGAAGTGAACCAGTTATTTTTAAATAAGCTCTAAACTTAAGTTAAAGTGAAGCAAACATAGTCATGTCCTAAACAGAAATAGCAGCTTGCAGTTAAAAAAAAAGTATGGCAAGAGTTCTTCCTTCTCTTACTTAGAGAAAAGGAAGAACTTTGAACTTCAACCAGATTTAGAATTTTCTACCACACTGTATCATTTAATTAGCAAGCCAGTAATTTTTCCAACTGAGAACTGTTATTTTCACCCTACCTCCTTCACCCACCCCTGACCAGAAATGAGTCCAAATAACATGACACATTTTTTCTCCTATGACCCAAATCTGTAATTGTATTTCTTCACTTTTCAGTCTCTTTCACTTCCACATATTCTGCCAGAAGAACTCTTATTTTTATGCATCAATCCAAGCAGGAAGAAATTTAGTATCTTCACCTATCTTCTTGCATATCCTGCTCTGGGGCACTAATGTGCAAGGTGACACCTAAACAGTGCTTAACAACACTGGACTAACACAGTGGACTAACAACAAGTGAACTTCTAACAAGGTATTTTCTACAAGGCATAAGACTCATTCCACTGAAGACTAAACATTTCCTTATTCATAGCCTGACACTGACTGAAACACATTAGTCTCTTATTTTATAGCAAGACACACAGAGGATACGTGTGACCCACACAAAAGGCAACACAGTCTTTTTAGTGACAGCAACTATTGTGGTAACAAGTGTCTTCGGGTTGATAATAATTTTGAGATGAACAGATCTTAATCCTGTCTGGAAGGGTACATTGATACCTCTAAAAATGTCTTACGCTGACTTTGCACCCAGAATTAGAAAATACAATCTCTCATCCCCTCCAGTAACCATGTAACTTTTGCATCTTACTTTACCCAAATGCTTCAGTAAGTAGCACCACTGAAAATGAACAGCTGTAAAAAGCCTACAGCACAACCTGATCCTTTTTCTCATAGCTTTGCCTCTCTCTCCCTTCTGCCCTTCCATCCCTGTCAATCAGCAAGTGTATTATGTGCTAGAGCAAGAGGGTTTACACATCTCAAAAAGTCTCAGATAATCTACTGTAAATGAATGCTTTTATGCATCTGACTCTTCCTTTTCACAAGACCTGCAATGTTCTGGCCTTGATGAGAACTGGAAACACCAGGTTGTACAAATTAATCTGCCTCCCCAGAAACAGCATGGATTTTGTAAGACCCAGCTCTGGGAAAGAACTGTCTGTAGTAAAGCTAGGCATGGCCCGTTATCAATACATGGAGTAGAAAGAAACTGAGTGGATTTGGGAAAGATGCAGAAGTGACAGCTAGAAAAAGAGAAATAGTAGCCATATGATAGTATCCCACAAAGTACAAACAACATAGCTGATCCAGTTACTGTTACTTCTGGACCTCAGTAGCAGCATCTGATGTGCCAAACCCAGGGCATCCAGATTTACCATCCTTCATGTTTTCTGAAGTAGCTAGGGGCCCTAAGAGGAAACAGGTTACCATGTTATGCCTGAATTGTCAGACTTCCCCTTGATTACAATGAGCCCTTTTTCTCTGACTCGTTTCTCCTTTCTGCTCCAGGCCCAAGGTAGTCAAAATGTTTCCTTTCAAAGCAATAAACTACACATAAGGTAAAGCAATAAACTACACGTTCAGGTCTTCCCTACTTGCACATTTTCCTTACTGCCTACTCCTTATAGACCAATGAAATCTATCAAGTCCAAGAAGGACACAGCTATTTGCTAAAAGACAGCTCACTCCCTCCTTTCCCAAGTCAGGGTATATTTACTGTGGAAGAAACAAAAAACTGTATATTTAATGTCCTATATGGCAGGCTTTAAAATTAATTTTACACTACTCCAAAAAGTGTAAAATTAAGCATTTAGCCACCACAACCAGAATTCAGACTTCACAGTATGCACTTCTGTCAAGAAATTATGAATTCGGAACATTTTCTGGTAGCAATATTGGAATCAGAAGATTCTAGACATATTTAAACTAGAGTTTGATGAGTTGCTGATAAAGTTGGTTATGAAACACAGAAGGAGGACTGGGTGCAACAACTCAGGAGGTCCTTTTCCAGGCTGTGTCTCCAATTACACGATGCATTCTCTTAACTTGGCTCTAAAAAATCCTGCATTTTCTCCTGTTCAGGGTGGTCCCACCTCAAGACACTTCTACTCCTGTGAAAATATTTATAGTACGTGTACAGGTTGTCTTTCTGGGGCTGTTGTCCAACAGCATATTAGAAGAAATCCGAGACTGGGGACAGCAAAAATTAACTAGTGGCACTCAGAGATATATAAATACTTCTGTTTTTCTGTGTTTGTTTCTTGGTCACTTACCTGAAGGATGCCAATACCACTTGTGTGCCAAGTAAGAGTTAACCGAAGACATTTTCAGCCCTTTCAGAAACCTGACACCAAAAGAACAGCTCTGTATGTTTCTTTTAAGGTATAGAACAAAAAGTAACAGCTTTGATTCTGAAGAGTTTGATCCATAAATCAACTAGCATACATACACCACATGTATGCTATGGAAGAACACATGGAAAGCAGACAGAAGTACGACTGGAATATGTTTCTATCACTTGACATTTCCCACAATGAAGATGGAGAAAAAGTAAGTCCCCTCACCCCTGAGAGAGAGCTTGGGATGCTTATGCAAGCACCACAGAAGTGAAATATTAATAGCTAAAGTAAACTCTGCTTTTGCCTTTTTTTCAATTCCTTTCTTTGCTGTCTTACAAAAGGACACCACACTGAAGGAAACATACTCCTTGGTGTTCAGAGTGAAGCGCCAGCTAGGAGGAAGAACTTGCTCACTCACTCAGCACCTCCCCCAGGTAAGGCAACATTTGATCAAGAATCTCCTTCTAGAAATGCTGATTCACTAATGACTAGGATAATTGAGCAACAACAGCAGTGATGCACACATGGCTTTGTCTCCCACAGTTCAAGAAACACAAAATGCTACCAAACAATCATCTTGCTTTAATGTTATTCTTGTCTTCATTTCTTCAGATCAGCCTGTAGCCAGAACATGCGGGTAATGCCATGAAAGAAAAGGCAGTGATGTCTGTCTGTCTGAAGGCAAGGAAAGCCTTGCTGATAGTGTCCTAGAGAAACCCAGGTGTAAAGTTCAGCCCCCTTGCATTGAAGCAGTGAGGAGAGTCTTGCCTGATTGCAACACAACTGGATAGGGGCACTTGATCAGCCAAAGATCTATGCTGTAGATTGATTTCTATGTATTTACTTACAGGCCATGCAAAAATCCACAAGCCTCTCCAGTCCAGAAGGGAATACAAATTCACAGCTACCAATCTACAAACTTAAATCCAGAGTAAGATTTTTAGTGAACAGGGATTCAGTGAAATTTGAAGATGCTTTTTGCCATGTGCCATATGGTCTTCTCTCATTTTAAAATTTTGTCTTTAATACCATTTAAAGCAAAATACTAGTCCCTCTCTCAGTAGCCCATGACATTTTTGCAGTGCTGCAAGCCTGTGTAAAACACGAAAGTGCAATAAACCTCCTTCACACAAACAACATGACTAATTTAGGAAGTCCATCCACCAGAGCCTCCCACCAGAGTGTGGATCTACTCTCAGAAAAAGACATATATTCATTCTGCTATTGCACAGAGACTCTGCTGTCTTGAGAATCGTGCCCCATGGTTTTGACACAGAAGGAAACAATCTATATAAAGAGACAGCTTCTTTCTAGGGATTTATGTAGTGTTTCCTTGGAATAAAGATTGTTTCTAGCCATAAAAGAAAGCAACAAAGGTCAGAAAACATTCTTTGGTCCAAAGTATAAAATTAATAGATGGATTAGAGCTTGTGAAGAAATTCTGAGTTTATAAAATTGCTTGATAAAAGCACAATATAGCTCTTTACATAGAGAAAAGCTGCAAGAAATTGGCTTGCTGTTTCTGCCAGCTCAAAGCTTTGAATCGATATCTGTGGAAACCATTTCAAGTTTCTCCCATTGGCTCCTCTGGGCATGGAATTATGCTTCAAACAACCTGTATAGCTAAAGTTCCAATTATTTTGCTGTATCTGAAGATTATCCCTTGGGCTATTCTCTGTGATTATTTTCTCCAGAAACTTTTATTTTATTCTAGAAATCATTTAACAAATAATGTAAATTCTACACAACATGATAGAAAATACAATTTGCTTTGTCAGCCAGTAAAAAGTCAATGCAAATGATTCTGTCTCTTTTTACATAATTTACTTGGCTTATAGCATCTTTAGATGTCCCTGTACAGGCCCCCCTATACTAGCTCTTCAAGGGACTACAGCCCTGTTCTTCTCAATAACCTTTTTCACTGTTGTCTTGTCAGCATGAGTTTGACAAAAGATCTCAGAGAAAGAGAGGGAAACAAAAACAGAGGCAGAGCAATTCTTAACCGATTAACAACTTCTTAGCAACAATAAAAATCTTCCCCTTTACTTCTCCAGCTACTTTAATATTATCCCAGAGACACTGAAAACCGGTGACTCTAGTCAGCCTCATTTGCAAAGGCAAACAGAAATTTTTAGCTACTCAAACTACTTATGCATTTGCATACAAATGACAAGAATGAAGAGAAAAAAAATTGAAAGCTAATAAAATATCATCTTGTTGACAGAAAACAAAAGAAAACAAACAATCACATGAAAAATCTGACTCAGAAAAGGGTCTGAAAAAGAACCACACAATGATTATAAATCTGGTTTAGAGAAATGCTGACTTCTGTTCAATGCTTTTGCATTTTGAATAAGTAAATCCATAATTCCAAATGTCATAAAGTGTGATTTCAGGTGAGATAACTAAAGGAAGAGAAAAAATCCTTCTTCATCTCTATTTCACTGCTACTGAAAAAAATTCTTATTAAAGAATATAAATCTTAGTATTCTGCTAAAACCCATTAAAATTTCATTACATTTGGAGCACACATAGTTTTTAAACCTGGTACAGGATTCAGCTTCAGCTTCCTGCTAACTGAGTCTGGAGAACACAGTACACCACAGAGAAGTGTAACGTACAAATGAGAAAACAGTTTGACTCAGAGGCCACTGCCATCCTAAAATGGCACACACAGAAAGACCAGTAAAGGATAACAAAGGCAATTAGCACTATAATAATGATACTCAGCACTCAGCCTATACAGTCAATCCTCCCCAAGACAGCAAAAATGAGAAAATATTATGATTAGATTTTGAAGTAAAACTCAGTGATCAGAATAAAGAAAAGTGCAAGCTAAGGTTCTGGTATTTATTTATTATAAAATCCAATGTGAAAAATTAAAATGCTGTTTCATTTTTCACTAAATCTGCTAAGACAAGAAAGAAAGAATCTTTACAGCTGCAACTTTATAATACAGATTATGTAAAAATGCAACCTACTCATGCTGAAAGAAATGCTTCGTGGTCTATGCTTTTGAGAATGTGCCCCCTATAACAGATTTTTGAGAAGATGAAGAGGATGTCTTTCCTTTACTGGGGTACTCCACATACACCTCTAGAAAAGTGTCAGTCATTGGAAAAGAAGGACCTGTATATGAGATGAATACACTAGTGCAATTTCTCCATCAGAGCATGAGACACAGAGCTACCGACAAAAAAAATCATAAACATATATTGAGGGAACAACACCAACAAATAAAATTTACTACCCTTCTATGAGACATCTTTCACTAGCATGTTTAGTTTAAGGAAGAACAAGGTGCTAGAGTATTAGAGTAAAGGAAAGATATCTTACTGAAGAGACCCCCATCCACATGCTGGTGTTTATCAAAATCTAGTTCTATATAAATCTGTATCACAGAGGTTTTAGCAACTTGAAGAAAGGCATTATCCCTTGTAGCTAACGATAGATGGATAAAGACATTCAAAAAAGCTTTTAAGTACACCCAAGTAATTCTGCATTTTAATGCCATGAACCAATAGCAACATTATCAGGAATTTTTCATCTTCACACAAAGATGGAGTAACACCACTCCACATGGACTTGTTCATAATCCCTAGGTCAAAATGTCTTGATCCTTGATGTACAGTGAAGACAAATTCCCAGCTGGGTGTTAAAATGAGTTTCAGTGAAGCAAACACAACAGATCAAAGAATATGCTGTCAAAAGACTGGTTCTGCATGGAATTACCTTCCAAAATATCAAATAGCTTGCTTGTCAAGTCAAAAGTTTTGATATGAATAGAGACATTTATATTATCTCTAGTCCTATTACTTCTCTATAGGAGCACTCCTCCTAAATATGAATATTGAAGGGAAGCATTTTACAGCTTCTGTTTCTGTCAAGTTTTACTTATAGACTACTTGAATAATGGAAATGAGCTGTTAGTGGTAGAGTATAAGAGAGTTCTTTCTCTCTAGGTGGGTTGACTCTGCCACGTTTATTTTGCTGACAGCCATCAGGGGCTTTCAGAGGCTGAGTTCCCCAATTTTGATAACATACACAACATACACCAGAATGTTACAAGTTACTTTGGAATTACACTTAGCTTTATCCTGCTGTACCATCTGTGACTATAATCTTCCAGGGTTATAGTTTCAAGCATACTAGCAGCACACCTGACTTAAGAAGTTCTGGATAGCCCAGCCAGCAGCAGTCTCTCAGCAGTACAGCTGAACTCTGGGATCAGCCTGAAAAACAGTTCTTTGGAAAGATCTGGTTAAAAGTAACCTCCAAAGAATCAAAAAGAACAAAACTACTTTACACCACTGAAGTTTATGTCTTATAAAACTGCCTGTAGCACAGTCTTCTTGCCTGATATTTCTTGAGTCTGATGAAAAAGAACTGCAGTGATGACTTGCAAGTGGAGGAGGCAACTCAAAAATGGTCAGGAGACTTCTGGGATGAGGGACAACCAGTTCATAACCAGTGAAGAGGACTCATCTTCTCCATGGAAGAAGATACAAGCCCGAAAATTGGCACAATGTCACGGTTTAACCCCAAGCAGCAGCCAAGAACCACAGAGTAGCTCACTCCCCCACCAGTGCTATCAGGGAGAGAATCAGAAAAAATAAAAGCTGGAAAACTTCTGCATTGAGATAAAGACGGTTTAATAGGGAAAGGAGAAGCTGTGCACACAAGCAAAGCACAACAAGCAATGAACTCCTCACTTCCCACGGGCAGGCAGGTGTTCAGCCAACTCCAGGAGAGCCCCATCAGGTGTAGGAGTGATGTGGGATGACAAACACCATCTCACCAAACATCACCTCCTTCCTCCTTCTTCTCCCCACTTTATACACTGACCATGATGTCAGATGGTCTGGAATATCCCTTGGGTCAGCTGGGGCCGCTTGTCCTGGCTGCGTCTCCTCCCAGGCACCCCCAGTCCCCTCACCAGTGTGGCAGCATGAAAAGCAGCAAAGGCCTTGGCTCTGTGTAAGCTCTGCTCAGTAATAAAATAAACATCCATGTGTTCAGAACACTATGTTCAGCACAAATACAAAACATAGCCCCACAACAGCCACCAAAAGAAAATTAACTCTACACCAGCAAAACCAGCACATCCAATCTTCTTATTACCCACATTTCCAAAGCTATTGCATGCCTGTAAGACGCTCTGCTCCCAAATTCCTTATTGCATGGTGCACACTTCTTGGTTCCCTGATCAGACTTACGCCTGCTATATATGACAGCAGAAAGGTGAGAACTATAGTTTGGGAGAGTCTCCATAAAAGTCTGGCATGTGCTGACTCAAACTTTATCTATATATACATGTTCTTACAATCTTTATAGGCTTACCATCATAAAGTACAGCCAGGATATATGGTATATTATTAAAGGAACATTCACAGACAAGTATATGTAAAATTTCAAGAGGGTAGAACTACTTGAAGGAAGATTTGTTTTTAATGTATAAAATTACATTTTACTCAGTTGTAATGTCATTTTTCTGCACTTTACTGTTGAAACATTAAATTATCCTTCAGCTGTGTACTTAGATTTGACCATTTTAAACTCCACATCAAAGCTGTCACACAGAAATCGTATTTTGATTGCAAAGAGCAAGCTTTTTTTTTTTCAAGAAACAGACTGAAAAAGATAAAACAACGAATTTTTCTGGGCTAGACTTCCATCCAGCTGTCCCCAAATACAATATAAGCATACAGAAAGATGGCTGCTCACTATTACTCTGAATGACAGATCACTTGGCAACATTCTTGTCTTTGAAAGGTTTTATCAAGAGCTACATACGATCATTGTGTTATCAATCATAACTTGTACAATTCAGATCCTTTTAATCACTTGGAAACTGTTCTATGGTTTCTACTGAAAATCCTGGAGATATGGCATGAAACATAAAACCACATTTCTAATGCAGTTTTCTAACCTGTTTATTACTGAGTAACAGCCTGCTTCTTAAAGTTCAATTGTCTGTGATTACCTTAGGAGAGAAGCAAAGCTTAAAACATTTCAAGAATATGGAGAAAAGATGCCTAGGAATTATTTTTTACATTAATGGTAAAAAGACACGTAATGCATTTTTTTATGTATCTAAATTATGGCTGACAGTTTTGTGAATCTTTATATATTTCCACACCTGAGAATTAGCACCCTAGGAAGAACACCTCTCAGACCAACTTGAAAGTGGGAAATATTGCAGTCACTTTTATGTCCCTCACATGAATCACCAATACTTAACCATGAAAGGATGCAAGTTCCAGCTGCCTCCTGTCTCAATGCATACTAAAGTTCTATCTGACAACTGAACATTTTATACACGTCTGACCAGCAAAACACCTGCCTGCTCTCACCTCTTAGCACTTTTTGGCTTTCAGCTGAGCATCTAAATAGAACAAAACTGTGGTGTTTCTCCATTTGCAAATGCATTACATGTAAACAGTGATTACAATGCGCTTAGGTACTGTAACAACCATGGAAACATCTCAGGTAACTTCCTATGAGGAATTCAACCACTGATCCCTGTTACTGTTTGGGAGTCACATCATGAAGAGACAGACACATGTAATTAAAGTTCTGTCAAATTAGTTGTGCTTTTACAATATGACTTAAAAATTAAACCTAGTGTCATAGTGGCGGTGAGAGACCAAAGCCCCTACTGAATTAAATACATATCAGGAGCTCTTTTGGCATGATCTGTTCCACTGGTAAGTTCCCTACTGTGGCAGAGCTCAGGATCAATTACAAAGCCACAAATCCAAGGACTATATGGAAACAGTTTCTAGAGATTTATCTAAGCCCTCCAGAGAGACAGTAGTAGATGCAGAAACTTATGACAAGGGTCTCCAGAACACATTTTTAAGTTCTTTTGTGCACCTTCCCCCCATTCCCACCCACTTCAGGGTTCAACTGCCCAGTAACACAAAAGCAGAACAACACACAGCACTGCTAAACCCTCCAAGAAGAAAAAGCAACTGGATTTTTCTAGACTAAAATGTTGGCCAAGTTTAATTTCAGTGAGCAGTAGCATATGGCAAGGAACATATTTTTTTTAGTTGAACAGTAGGAGTTGTTTTTGCTTAATACACTTCCTGAAGTGTGCTATCACAATGACAAATATACATCTTCACAAGGACAGCTTTGTTAGAAGTGTTACTGATAAGAATCCAAGAGAGCGACATAAATCGCAGTCTTCACAGAACCAATCCCGGATCTGGAAATGTTATGGTTTAAATACACAAGCAGATGGAATTTAAATAAATTAGAGGAAAAGAAGAGGAGAATTCAAATACAACAAAGAGAATAGGGAAAGCAAGTTTAGCAGTACCTACCAAAGATCTCCACAGAACTTTAATTAAGCAATTCTTTCAATGTCCATACACCATTTTAAGAAGTCTGCCAGCACACAGGAAGCAAGGTGGGGTGAGGGGGAAATGCACAATGGTAATTCATTTGTTTAAATTGAAGTTGTTCAGACATCTTAATATTTTCATCGTTACGCTGAAAATCATTGGTTTTCATAATGTAAAAATTAAGTTGCTTCAGGCATGGAACAGCAAATGTAGCATAATTCATTGTGCTAGGATATTTTTCAGTTACAATATCCTTAGCAAAAGCAATGAAAGGTGAGCACATACATCCCTTTGAATTTCAGTAGCTTACAGAAACTATCTTGTACAGGTGGAAGGTTTATAACTAAGCCAGCAGAATCTAGCCAGCAGCAATAGGTTTATTCAGCTCAGTAGCTATACACTTTCTCACATCTTTTGTATGAACAGAAATCTCTGGCCTACTTAAGTCCCACTTTAATGTGTTATGATCTTTTCAAGACACTGTCATAATCTCTTGAAAGAAACTTTGTGTGCTATGTGCTGATATATGAAAATGTATCTTCTTTACATCTGTATCTATAGGGTTTTTCTACAGTTCAGAAGTAAGATGTGAAAGCTTATTTTTACATATCTGCATCAAGATTTTTAACTGTTTCTAATACTCAGGATATTTTCAGTAAGTGGCAACTTTTTTCTAACTCTCACTGCACCAGCAATGCATACCTTTTAGATTTACTAGAGAGAGTATTAATTTTATTATTTTGGAGGGTGTGTGTGCGTGTACTTCCCTCATCTATTTTCTTGAAGGCACAAGGTCCATAGTGAAGAAAAGTATTCTCAGTAGGGATAATTATGGAATTGTCATGATCTTGGCATTACATTATGTATGAATAGGTAGCATTTTAAAATATATACATGCATATTTCAAAACAAGCATAAGAAAATAAGCAAAGTCAAATACAAATCAGTTTAAGTGAGGCAGTGGGCAAAGTGCTTTATCATCAGTTTTGCTTAGTGAAACTTCTGTTTCTCAATATAATATATTGGCTGCCCTCAAATCAGCATCTAATGGGAAACAAACTTTGTCACAACACCATCTGGAGAGCGTAACAAACTACCCCAAAGGAGCACAAGCCTTCTAAAACTAAAAACATGGAGAGTTAACAGGAACACTTCTTCAGTGCTGCAGGGAGAAAAAAAAAGAAAACAAAAAACCAAAACCCAATTCTTCTCACTTACTTTAAGCAATAATACTGATATGAAAAATAAGTAAGTTCATATACTCCTAAAGGTCCTAATAATCAGCATGAAACTGATGGTAGGATTTTTTTGAAATTGCTGTGAAAAGAATTGCTATCTATGCAAAAGGAATGACACAATGCAAGTACTGTTAAAATTCCCTTTTAGTCTTTCTACAGGGAAGCTGTCATCCCAGCCATACTGAGACTTTTAATAAGTGGCAGAAGGTACAGATTAGCTCTGAAACTACAGTTAAGCATCCTAAATCAGTTTGCTAACTCTTCAAACAGTAGGGTTACCCTAAGAGAAGGAAGGCAAGGAGTTATGCAAACCCTAACACTTCTAAGTGCCCCCAGCGAGAGAGAGATGCAGGACAAATGTCTTTTAAGGCTTTCTTGCCTGTTCTGACAAAGGAAATTTGCTGTAGTATGACTTTCAGGCTAAATAAAATTGTGCTTTCAAAATACAACTCTGAACAGACTTCTGAAATAAGACTTTGAATATTGTCATGACATTACCTCTTCCAACATAACAACTACAGGGTTCAGCAAGCCTAACACTAGGCAGGCTAAAACTGGTACAGAACACATTTTTAAGTAGGAATAGAAAAAAGATTCCATTGTATTGATGTATTCCATTGTAAGTTCCTCTTAGACTCATTTGAACTTGTTTCTGAGTCTGGCCTGAAAATTAGCTGTCTTCACTTTTCAAATCAAATGTGGGAGGCCACAAACCACAATGCTGAATGAAAAGACTAGTGGAAGATATTGTTACTGCTGCTCCTACTGAAGTATGTAAAAGCACCCATCTCAATCAATTCACACCAAAAAGTCTTAAAAATAATAGAATTATCTCTACTCAAACTGCACATGTGAAACAAAAAGCCTGAGTGAACTGCATCAGTGTTTTATGTGGACAGTCCTTTTTTTTCTGCCTTTTTTTTTCCTCACCAGCACACTTTTGATTTTTGCTGAGTTTCACTCCTCAGGACATCCTCTACTTCACAATTTAAGACAAAAAAGACAGGAGTCACCATAGTATCCTTGTTAACTCTCCTTCTATTTGAAACTGCAAGGTTAAATAAAAACTGGAACCTTCATGAATTGGACTTGAAATTATTTAAAGCTTGTCATGTGACAATGAACCAAAATTACAGATAATCAAGCAAGTCAGCAGTAAATTTTGTATTTACTCAAATGCTGTTATTATGAACACCTTACTCCATTACATGTTGTTCCATTAGCATTGTTTGTAAATATACAGTTCTCTAGAAGATGCTGTTTAAATAATGTCCGATGTATAAGAGTGCATAAGGGGACTATACACTTCATTAAGTCAACAAGAGCCATCTCCTTTTCCACAAGACAACATATTTGAGCAGACTGTCCTATTTTAGACATAAATGGTATCAGATTTCTACCTCAATTCTCAGACAAAAGGCCATTACTTTTTCCTTGGTACTCTAACTGATATAGATCAACCTACTGCATTACCTACTGCATTCAAACAAAATGCTGTAGATACAATTTTCAAAAGAAAAAACTCATGGTTTAGCACATTCTACTGCAATTCACTCTTACTGCACACTGCCCAAAGATTCACACACTCCTTTTCTTGAGCACCATCTAAATCTACCACAGTATCCTCAGTGGTAACATTTAACTTTTTTCCAAACACTTCTGTATTTGTTTTTGTGCCATGTAGCTCAGAGCTTGCATGGTAACTCTCACAGTATCCTAATGACATATAGACCCCATACTATAATAAAAAATACTGCTCATAATGCCTATACAAACATGAATTTCATTGTGGACCAAAGGCCTAAGTTTTTCCTACATAGGCTCCTTTAAAATAAAGCTACAGTTGCTGGTATAAAAGGTCTCAACTGCTGGTCAAAGTCTCTGATGAACCCTCTCAACTCTCTAATCAAACAGGTTATTAAAATTGTTCAGTAGTGTCTCTTAAAAATAAAATTAGTTCAAAAGCTGGACATGGTCAATCAGGTATGAGAGCTCTGCTCAGGCAAGTGAAAGAAACTATAATGAAAACTACTTCAATCACAGCTGTGTAAAAAGTATTTTGGATTCATGTGGTTTTAGGCATTTAACCATCTCATACCTGGCAGTAGTTCACGCAGTTTTCTGGTGATTCCCATAGTTTCTATGGGGTTTCTGTCAAAGATCTGTCAAAGATCTTACTCCATTTTGTAAATCTCACATCTTTTATCCATCCAAAAATCAGAGATCAAATTTAAACTATCCAGATTAGTTTCCTCTCTGTGTAGCCAAAAGAGATACCTTTACTGGTACCTTCTAGGGCAAGATTTATTTCTCCTAACTCATGATAAAATGCACTGTGTTTCTCACAAGGTAGAGAACTAAGAATAGACACTGCTGAAATTCAGTGCACCCACTTCTACACTGGTACTAACTGCTCAAATGACATAGTGAAGAGCAGCTTGGGAAAAATCTATTTACATTCAGATGAAGGATTCTCCTGACACAGAAACAGCCCTGACATTTCCTGGGAATCTCCCATAATCCCACATCCTATTACCCTCTCATAATAGCATCACTCTCAAGTGTTTGTGGTTTTTTTCTTTTGTTCTTTTTTTTTTTTAATTACTCATTTAAAAGCCAAAATTATTTAGCCAAATAGCCAGTGGGGCCACTGTCAGACTTGGTCACCTTCTTTTTACTGTGGGCTGACTGAATTGCTACTGGCAATAATACTCCTGTCTGAACACTTTCCATATCTGAGAAGTATGGAGTCTATTCATGTCACAGGGAAGGGAATCACAACATATTGAAAACATTCCATTCACAAAGGGGATTATTTCCAGGGCCCATTCCTCTTTATTCTATATAAGGTTACTTTATTCCTATATGTAACTTTTTCAATCCCCTGCAAATAGTATCAGACTTGCCACACTAATGCAACAGAGAGAGATCAGGTACCCCTTAACAAACTTCCAAAACCTCCTAGAATACCCACTGTGAGCCATATTAAACTCACTAATGGAAATAATTGCTTTATCATTTGAAATAGTTTAGAGTAATATAGTAAGTTCTAAGTAACAACTATATTCTTCCTTCTTTGTTAACACCATAGTGATTTCCTATGTGGTTTGTTTCCGTTTAGTAACTCACAGTTCCTTTTCTATATCAATGCATTGTTCTGAGAAAACACATTGCTTTTCCCTATAGCTGGGGCTGGAATTTTTCCCCCTTGGTGTCCTGACCAGTTTTTTGTTTGGAGAATAGAATAGAATAGAATAGAATAGAATAGAATAGAATAGAATAGAATAGAATAGAATAGAATAGAATAGAATAGAATAGAATAGAATAGAATAGCTTTTTTAAAAGCCCTCACATGCCAAAAATCACACCCCAAAGGGAAGAAGTGACACAGTTTGTTTGTGTAGGAATGATCTGTATCAACAATTAGTCCTCTGTGTGCAGAAGCATTATGCTTGCTTCAAGTAGTTGGTCAAAGAAAATAGTAGGCTTCAACTCTGCTGCCTAAACATGGGTGATAGCCCCAACTGAGATGTTCAAAGCTATTAAAAAACAATAAATCCATGTGAAACTGTCAAGTATGGGGCAGCCATGGCCCAACAGAATCTCATCTGAAAGCCAGCAGGACATTAGCTAAGAGTTCTCACAATATCCCATGGCATTTAACAGTACCAGTTAATTATGTTTAGGCACATGAATCAAGTTCTTTGTGACTGCTCTCCCACCCTTCCCCGTTGCAGAAGTACTAATTAATGCTTTAATTTTATAGACAGAGAAGAAAAAACAAGCTATCTTGCTTGGTGTTGTACAGTAATTTCAGTTCAGAGCTGGACAGATGGCAGGAAGCCTCACTTTGCTAGAGAGAAAGCAGGAGGGTAGAATTGTGAAACTTTTAGCATAACATAAGCAGAGAATGCAAGCAACAAAACAGACATTGACCCTACAAGACACAGCAGAGACAGGAGGAAGGACAAACAAAGGGGAAGAAAGCAGTAGCACAAGAATTGCTGATGGAGATGATGGAAGATCAAGCAGGGCAGAAGACAACATCACAATGAATAGGTTAGGAGCATGTCCAAGAGTCAAGTTAACAGTAAAGCACTTAAATCAAAATGAACAGTTAATCACTAGTGCTCACAGCAAGTCACCTGGCTAACGTAACAACAGCATCTCAGCACTTTTTCTCTGGGCCTGCAATGACTCACACTGCACTAGGCAGCAGCAGTTCTCTCTCACCAAAATATTCACTGTCAAACATCAGGGAATGGAACAGAAGTATTTGAGTTTCTTTCAAAAATAGGAACAGGAACCTGCTAAACTTCTTCATTCTAAAGGCGGAGATTTTTTTTACATCATCAGAAAGAGTTTAAATCTTTAGTGACATACTTTAAAAACTGAATCCTCTAAAAATATTCTAGAAGCAAATGTTAATGATCCAATCTTCCATTCAGTCTTCCATTGTGCAGCATGTTCACTAAATCCCTTGGAAAATCATTTTCTGAAACTTTGCATTCACAACTTCAAAGTGTTTTATGCAGCACAATGAAAATAAAAACATAAAATTTTTGTTTGAAGCAGGTAATTAACCCCAACCATACCAAGAAAAAAAAACCCACCAAACAATAACCACATACAATATATCAGATGAAACTGCGATGTTTACTATACAGCAAATCTACAGAAAAGGACTTTAAGAAGTCTGAAAATATATTTCACTTAGGGGTGTTAGTGGAGGAGAGGCTGGACCTGAGCCAATCTGGGCTGTATCAAAAGCAGTGCGACCAGCAGGGTGAGGGAGGGGATTCTGCCACTCTACTCCACTCTCATGTGACCCCACATGCCGTGGAGGCTTGGCTGAAAAAGCCAGTCAAGCCCACCCCACCTCAAACCATTCACAACTAAAGAATCACAGCTGTTCACATGGCAAGAAGGCTTAATTACCTTTTCATCACCCATAGTGAGTCTTTTACTCTGACCTTTGAAGCCTCTCTTTTAAAGTGGTTTTTCTGTTTGTTTTTTTCTTTTTAAATTTCTAAACTCTGTGCACTTCAAAACAGCAACTGGTTAGGGTTTCAGGGGAAAAAATTCAAGACCTTTCCAGTCTCAAAGGCCCTCAGAAGAAAAAACTCTATGCATAAAAGCAGTTTTTTCTGCAGTGCAAACATGATTAAAAATAACTATGTGATACAAGTAGAGAATTATTTTGTATTCACTAGCCATAGGAATACAATTTAAAACTCTTATGCCTATCTTTTTAGATTGCATAAAATTCAGTAGTTTATCTACCTGTCACTTTAACTAATGTTTACAACGATAGTATTATAGTCTTGGAAAAATCTTTTTGAAAGGCATAATTTATTTTCATAAATTAAATTCATATAAAAATTATTGGTTTGAAACCTTACACAAGCACCTTCCAGTTCAGAGTATGATGTAGGCAAAAAAAAGCAGAGACCTACATGCTAAGTAGAACTTTTAACTGTGGAAACTGTTAACTCCAATTAGAGAAATTCCCAATTCACATTCATTACCCGAACTGGAAAACAAATCTACTTCTCCTGTGCATTCAGAAGGCAGTACTAACCATATAAGATGTAAAAAAATCTTAGCCACAGCCATCTGATTGCACGTAAGCACAGCAAGAAAGCCTGGTCATCACCAGTCAGGTAGTCAAGAGCAACAGGAGGAATTGGTTCCTGCAGGGAATGGCTGATGTATAATAAACTCAAGTAAGGAGCACTAATTTCAAATGCCTTGGACATGGGCCTCAATGACTCAGAAGTGAACAAATGAACACAGATCTTTCTGATACAGCAACACATCTAAAGAGCCTAAATGTCCTCAGATACTCCTACCATATAGAGAGTTCAAATGAATGACCACATAGATGACAAAGTGCTTTGCCAAGGGTGGCAGGTCTGTTGTCCAGGGAGAATCATCTTTAGCTCCAACTCACACAGACAGCCCCACAGACACCACTGACATTAAAAATGTCTCACTCAATAGCCAGTACAGCAGCTCCATAGTCAACTGGTCAGTATTTCAACAAAATTATTTTGTAAACGTAAATTGTACTTTCAACCAAAATAATTACATTCAGTTAAGTTTCTTCTTGTTAGAACTGCAAAGTACATGAAACAATTTTTTAAAAAAAATCTATGTTTGAAACAGAACATTTTATATAAAACTGTTGACATTAAAAAGCTTTCCAAAGTACATTCTTCATTTTTCACTCCCACTTTCACATTCAGAAGTGAAATTACAAACTTCTGAAATGCTCCACAAAAGAAAGCTTCCTCATTTTGCTTAAAACCTTAATAATCAGTCCTTTGCAGTGCTGACAGCAGTAAATCAGGTGAGTCCTAAGCTTTTGGAGAGCCCAGGTGCATTTTCAGTATGCATACATCTACCTGATGCACGTGCTTTTTCCACTGCTGTCACTAATGCTGTTTCAGGAACATTCTTCAGTAATACTGCAAAATCCCTATCATAGACACATCACATTATTACCATTTTTAGCCCTTCTATCAGACTACCATCCCTAACCTTCTAACCTAAGAATTTTGTTTCAAGTTTAAAACAAAAATAAAAATTCAGTGCTCTTTCAGGTTAAAGACACCAGCACATGCTTAAACATAGAAATCAGTGTTTGGATGAACTGAAACAAATATACCTGTATCAATATGCAAATAAAATTTTTAAAAATATTTACATCACTGAGTTTAGAAATTTTTCTTCCTATGTGTATGTTAAATAAATTCAACTTTAAAATATTACAAAAAATTATTATCTATAGTAATTATTTTCATAGTATCACTACTGAACGGCTGAAGTCTTCAAGCAGTATTTCCCATTAACAATTCCACTGCAGAGATTTGATGAAAAAGTACGGCTTTACTTGTTACTATTCCTCCCATTCTGTTCCAAAAAGATCCAAACTGGAATATATTCACTTACAATGAGGTTTTTTAGAAAGATACGCCACAGCACAAAGACAATGGAAATAGCATGTTGGGTTTAAAGACCATATGTTACCATTTTGAAAGATACTCTGAAGCAGATACAGTTCCTACCACTGCTGCCAGCTGGCGTTCTCAATAAACTACCTGAAGTAATTCTGTTTGGATGTTTACATGATCTTTAAGATCCCTTTCAACCAAAACCTATGGTTATCTTTTCTATTCAACAAGTCAATCTTTGTTTATCATTCATTCTATGTTTATATTTTCTGTTCAACAAGTTTTTATTTTTTTGCCCTTTACCATTCTGGCCCCTGTAAGCCTAAAACTTCCTGTAAAAAACATTATAAACACACTTGAAGACACACATGAAAGTATACACATGTAAGTTTATGTATACTTAAATATGCCATATGCTTGTTTAAATCATCTGCCTGTTTCTCTAGGAGAACACCGCCTGTAACCTGTTATTAAAAGACACCAAGAAATAAATGCCACAACATACTTATAAAAATATTTCTGCAGTATTCTCATCTGGAAACATCAATTGCATTATCTGTCTCCTACACCATTAGCTCTAAGTCCAACAAACCTACTCAGCAGGCAAGGGATTTAATGAAATAAATCCTGACTTCTTGGGAGGATCACCTGTGGTTCCAACTCTTAACACTTCTTATCAAATATATGCTCTCTTCCTGCTGCTGAGCAACAGGCTTTTCTGAATCTTTATCAAAC
>VWYI01048037.1:0-14448 GCA_013399455.1 Anthoscopus minutus
GGCACAGGGCTGGGATGTGCCTGGCACAGTGGCACAGCGCTGGGATGTGCCTGGCACAGTGGCACAGGGCTGGGATGTCCCTGGCACAGTGGCACAGCGCTGGGATGTCCCTGGCACAGCTGGCACAGGGCTGGGATGTCCCTGGCACAGCTGGCACAGGGCTGGGATGTCCCTGGCACGGTGACACAGCGCTGGGATGTCCCTGGCACGGTGACACAGCGCTGGGATGTCCCTGGCACAGTGACACAGCGCTGGGATGTCCCTGGCACAGTGACACAGCGCTGGGATGTCCCTGGCACAGTGGCACAGCGCTGGGATGTCCCTGGCACGGTGGCATGCCCAGCATTGCCGTGTCCCTCCCCAGTGTCCCTGGAGAACGTGCTGCTGGACGTGAAGGAGCTGCAGCGGGGGCTGGAGCTGACCAAGCGCGAGTACACCATGCACGACCACAACACCATGCTCAAGGACTTCATCCAGAGCAACGAGGGCAAGCTCAAGAAGCTCCAGGACGATGCCAAAATAGCCCAGGTGCAGCTGCGCTCCCGGGCCGGCCTGGGGTGGTTCCGGGCGGGGTTTCCCTGGAGGGCGGGGCTCTGAGGCCGTGCCTGTTGCAGGACGCCTTTGATGATGCTGTGAAGTATTTCGGGGAGAATCCCAAGACAACCCCACCCTCCGTCTTCTTCCCGGTGTTTGTCCGCTTTGTGAAGGCCTACAAGGTAACCCAGAGCTCCCTCCTCCTCCTCTTTCTCTTCCTCCTCCTCCTCCTCATCTTTTCTTTTTCTTTTCTCTTTTCTCTCTTTTCTTTTCTTTTCTTTTCTTTTCTTTTCTTTTCTTTTCTTTTCTTTTCTTTTCTTTTCTTTTCTTTTCTTTTCTTTTCTTTTCTTTTCTTTTCTTTTCTTTTCTTTTCTTTTCTTTTCTTTTCTTCTTTTTCTTTTTTCTCCTCCTTTTCCTTCTCCTTTCTCCGTCTCCTTTTTCCTCTTGCTTTCTCCTCTTCTTTTTGTCCTCCTCCTCTTATTTCTCTCCTTCTCCTTTCTCTCCTTCTCCTTCTCCTTCTCCTTCTCCTCCTTCTCCTCCTCCTTCTCCTCCTCCTTCTCCTCCTCCTTCTCCTCCTCCTCCTCCTCCTCCTCTCCCTGCCTCAGAAGCCCCATGGTGGCACAGATCCCGTTTTTCCCTGGCTCCCCTGGAATCTCTAACCCATGGATTTGCTCACAAACAGCAAGCAGAGGAAGAAAATGAGCTGAGGAAAAAGCAGGAACAGGCATTAATGGAAAAGCTCATGGAGCAAGAAGCACTGATGGAACAACAGGACCAAAAGGTATGGGACAAATTCCAGGTGGGATCATATTCCTGATACTCAGAAACCTCAGCTCCAAGTGAGGAATTGCAGTTGCCTAGGAAGAGCCTGGAAGTTTTTATGGAGGGAACTAGGATAGGCTGGAAAAGTTCCAATGTGTGTTCTGCTGCTTTGGAAGTCTGCAAAATTAAGGAACACCAAACAGGTGGAAAGTTGTCCCGTGCCTGTTTCCACGAGCTGAACTTTATCCTTCCCTGACTTCCCCACGGAGCAGGAGCAACCAGGGGATGGAGGGAGGGAGCAACCCAGCCTTGGGAACGGGGTGGAAGCGGCAGTTCCCATGGGAATTTCTGGGATGTGTGGGCGTGTGGGGCTCGGGAGGAAGCCCAGGAGAGCTGGAGCTCCATGCTGACCATCCCTGTGCCTGTCCCAGTCCCCTTCCCACAAGAGCAAGCGGCAGCAGCAGGAGCTGATTGCGGAGCTGCGGCGCCGCCAGGTCAAGGACAACCGGCACGTGTACGAGGGCAAGGACGGAGCCATCGAGGACATCATCACAGGTACCTGGAGTGCCAGCCTGGAATTCCAGCTGGGAGTGCCAGCCTGGAATCCCCTAGGGCACCTGGCAGCCAGGAATGCCAGCCTGGAATCCCCTAGGGCATCTGCCGTACCTGGAGTGCCAGCCGGGATCTCCAACTGCATCTGCCAGCCAGGAATGCCAGCCTGGAATCCCCTAGGGCACCTGCCAGCCAGGAATGCCAGCCTGGAATCCCCTAGGGCACCTGCCAGCCAGGAATGCCAGCCTGGAATCCCCTAGGGCATCTGGCAGCCAGGAATGCCAGTTTCAGGAATCCCCTAGGGCACCTGCCAGCCAGGAATGCCAGCCTCAGGAATTCCCAGGGTGGATGTGCCAAGTGGCTGCTCCAGGGCTTTGTCCCCTCCTGAGGGTGTTGCCTGTGTGGCTGGAGCAAGTCCAGAAGGTTCTGCTCCTTCTCTTCCAGCTTGTGGGGGCATTCCCAGGGTTTCAGAGCGGGCAGGGAGTGCCTGATCCCAGCAGCTGCTCCAGCTGGGCCGTGTGGATCTGGCCCAGATCCCTTTTTCTCCCCTGAGATGGGATCAGTGTCAGGATGAAGCCTCTGTTTTCATGAAGACTGATCCCAGAAACCCTTCACCCCCAGACACCCCGCTCCAGGTTTTCCTGCCAATCCCAGAGGGAAGGGACACAGCCCCTGGTGCAGCCAGGCACAGTCAGGACTTGGCTACAAATATTGCTGGTTGAAAGAGCCAATGAACTGCATCTTTCCCAGGGATTAAATTATTTTTAATGATTCCAGCTTCTAGGATTGCAGAACTGGAAGTTTTCCACACGATTTTCACCTGTGGTGTGGAAGGAAAATGATTTAACAGCTCAGGAGCTTCGCAAACTCTGTTTCCTTGCACAGAACCCAAAAAAAAAGCCTTTTCCAGCTGCTCCTGGAAGTTTTCCATAGGAGATTTTCCTGCAGAAAGGCAGGAGAGCTGCTTGACCCCTCACGGAGGAAAGCCAGGGAATTTTTGTCCAACTGGATGAAGTGTGTGAAGCTTTCCCAGCTCCTTTTAACCTTGACCAATGGCCCTGAGGTAACATTCCTCATTAAAGGGCAGGGTGGCAGTAATATCCAACCTGGCTCTGCTTCCACAACTCCTCCAGACTCCTGGGACATCTTTTAATTGGAAAAGTGGCTCTGCTGCTCTGTGGGAGGAACAGATTGTGTGGCAAACACTCATCCCTGTGGAAAAGGCTGGCCAGAGGGGAGGGTGCCAGGCTGCCATTAAACATTTCCTGTGCTCTTGTGCCTGGATTTGCCCATTTTGGGGCCTCAAGCCACAGAGGAGGAAAGGTCAGGCAGGGACCAAGGTCACCTCCCCAGCCCTGGAGATCTCCCAGTAAACCCTGCACTCCCCAGCCCTGGAGATCTCCCAGTAAACCCTGCACTCCCCAGCCCTGGAGATCTCCCAGTAAACCCTGCACTCCCCAGCCCTGGAGATCTCCCAGTAAACCCTGCACTCCCCAGCCCTGGAGATCTCCCAGTAAATCCTGCACTCCCCATCCCTGGGAGTGCTCCAGGCCAGGTTGGATGGGGCTTGGAGCACCCTGGGACAGTGGAAGCTGTCCCTGCCCATGGATGGGATATAAGGTCCCTTCCCATCCAAATCATCCCAAACACCAAGGCCTTCCCACAGACCTAAAAGCAAGTTCTTCAAGGGAATTATTTTATCAGAGGCCCAGGGATGATGGAAAGATCAGGGATTGGGAAGGAATTCCTGGCTGGAAGGGTGGGGAGGCTCTGGCCCAGGTGCCCAGAGCAGCTGGGGCTGCCCCTGGATCCCTGGCAGTGCCCAAGGCCAGGCTGGGATGAGTTCAAAGTCCCTCCCAAGCCAGAGCAGGCTGGGATGCCAGGAGTGCATGAAATTCCTCCTGGAGGCTCACAGGGAGCCTGGCCGAGGCCAGAGCCCCGCGGGGGCGGCACTGACAGTGCTCTGTGTGTGTGTGTGTGTGGTGTTGTTGTTCCCATGCAGTGCTGTGTGTGTGTGGTGTTGGTGTTCCCATGCAGTGCTGTGTGTGTGTGTGGTGTTGGTGTTGTTCCCATGCAGTGCTGTGTGTGTGTGTGTGTGTGGGTGGTGTTGGTGTTGTTGTTCCCATGCAGTGCTGTGTGTGTGTGTGTGGTGTTGGTGTTGTTGTTCCCATGCAGTGCTCTGTGTGTGTGTGGTGTTGGTGTTGTTGTTCCCATGCAGTGCTGTGTGTGTGTGTGGGTGGTGTTGGTGTTGTTGTTCCCATGCAGTGCTGTGTGTGTGTGTGTGGTGTTGGTGTTGTTGTTCCCATGCAGTGCTCTGTGTGTGTGTGGTGTTGGTGTTGTTGTTCCCATGCAGTGCTGTGTGTGTGTGTGGGTGGTGTTGGTGTTGTTGTTCCCATGCAGTGCTGTGTGTGTGTGTGTGGTGTTGGTGTTGTTGTTCCCATGCAGTGCTCTGTGTGTGTGTGGTGTTGGTGTTGTTGTTCCCATGCAGTGCTGTGTGTGTGTGTGGGTGGTGTTGGTGTTGTTGTTCCCATGCAGTGCTGTGTGTGTGTGTGTGGTGTTGGTGTTGTTGTTCCCATGCAGTGCTCTGTGTGTGTGTGGTGTTGGTGTTGTTGTTCCCATGCAGTGCTGTGTGTGTGTGTGGGTGGTGTTGGTGTTGTTGTTTCCATGCAGTGCTGTGTGTGGGGGTGGTGTTGGTGTTGTTGTTCCCATGCAGTGCTGAAGTGGGTGGTGTTGGTGTTGTTGTTCCCATGCAGTGCTGAAGTGGGTGGTGTTGGTGTTGTTGTTCCCATGCAGTGCTGAAGACGGTGCCGTTCACCGCCCGAAGCGCCAAGCGCGGCTCTCGGTTCTTCTGCGACCCAGTTGTCCCTGAGGAATTCCATTACTAAACTCTCCCTCTTTCACACCTGACGCTCTTAGAAACCAGGAAGGTCGCTGTAGGCTTTTTGCCACTTTGTTTTGTGTGGATCTCAGCCAGGAATCTGTGACTGTTGAGTGTGTAGTGGTGTCCAGCGTCCTCCTGATGTTGTAGTGGTGTCCCCTCTGTCGCATGTCCTCCTCATCCCACATCCCACATCCCATCCCATCCCATGGGGCTGTGCTTGTGTCCCACAGAACGGGGAGCTGGGAGTCACTGGGATGAGTCTCCTGCAGTGCAAGGACTGAGGAGCCCAAGCAGTGACAGCTCACCTGGCTTGCCTGGCACCTCGGGGCCTCTCCCGAGTGGAATTCCGGGCTGCATGGAATCACCCCCATGGGGTGGTTTAGGATTCCTAACCAGCACCTGCATGTTCAGCTGCATGGGGTCAAATCTCTCCTTGTTCTCCATATTTAACTCCTTTATTCCATGTCAGTTCCATGGCAGCTTTGTCTCCTGGAGTCAGGAGTTCTCAGTACAGGGGGAGTGGGGAGCAGGGCTGGGAATCCTGGGAATCCGTGGCAGAACTGGAATGGTGCCGAGGCAAACCTGACATGGAACTGAGCCATTCCCATCGTGGTGTCTGCTGTCCCAAGGGTGTCCCTGACCCAGCATGGCCCTGGCACTCTTGTCCTCATGAAGGACTCGGCTTAAGAAGGCAGCAGTGTTCCCTCCAGCATTCCCTGTGTAATTCCATCGGTGCTGCCAATAAATCCACAGACTAACCCACTCCATGGTTCTTTGCTCTTCCGGGTTCTCTCTGTGTTCTCTTCCTGGAGCCAGCCTTCAAAGCAGCTTGGAATTGGGGTAGGGAGCAGCCTCCTGTCCCTCCTGCCCTGTCTAACCCCTCTTGCTCCGTGGTTTCTGCCCGGGAGGTGTGAACACTGACTTGACTTGCTCTTCATTCTTCATCCCATTTTTTTACTTAACCATCATTTTTTTGTGTTCTGTTTGTTGTTTTTTGTTTTTGTTTTGTTTTGTTTTTCTGTTTAGCCCTAAAGAAGAATAATATCACTAAATTTCCCAATGTTCACTCGAGGGTAAGGATTTCTTCTAGCACAGCCGTGGTGGAGGATTCCCAGAGCTGGCAAGCATCACTTTTTACTTGGCTTCCTCCTCTCTCTCTGTGCCAGGCAGCTGGTGGTAGATGTGGCTGAGCTAATACTGGTGAGACCCTCGAGGCCAGTTGAGACCCAGATCCTTGATTTTCACCTCTGGAGGTGCAGGGATCCACAGGATGTTGGCTGGTGACCACCTTCACACTCCATTTTGGCCACTTTAATTCAAGCTGAGCCCAAAATAATCTTGTCCTCAGGTTTTAGTGGTTGGTGACCATCTTCACACTCCATTTTGGCCACTTTAATTCAAGCTGAGCCCAAAATAATCTTGTCCTCAGGTTTTAGTGGTTGGTGACCATCTTCACACTCCATTTTGGCCACTTTAATTCAAGCTGAGCCCAAAATAATCTTGTTCCCAGGTGTTGGTTGGTGACCACCTTCACACTCTGGTTTGGTCATTTCAAGTCCAGCCCAAAGGAGTTTTGTCCCCAGGTGCTGCAGCCCCACAGTTGGGTTCTGCATGAGGTGGACAATTTCCAACTCCAGGTGTGGAGAGGGGAGAGCTGAGCAGTTGTAACCCCCACCACAAGTTATCCAGGAAATCTGAGGGATTTGCCCAGTCCCACACAAACGTGTTGGCCAGGAGACCAGGATTTGAACTGGGATTGTCTTCAGTGGTCTATTGTAGGTGCACAGGTGACAGCACATGTGGCACCCATAATGGGCTTCCACCACCCCATCCATCAGCATCCATCCATCCATCATCCATCCATCCCATCCATCCATCCATCCATCCCATCCATCCATCCATTATCCATCCATCCATCCCATCCATCCCATCCATGNTCATCCATCCATCCCATCCATCCCATCCATCCATCCATCATCCATCCATCCATCCCATCCATCCCATCCATGCATCCAATGCTCAGTGTTCCCTCCTGAGCTCTCCCCTCCTTTGGCTGATGGAAAGCAGCAGGAGAATCCCAACCCAGTGCCAGCTGCTTTTCCCAGGACACCTCTTTTAGACCTTGGAGGTCCTTGCCAACCTGAATGAATCCATGCTAAACGGGATGCAGGGATCCTAAATCCATCCAGGTGTGGCCCTCTGTAAGGAGCATCCTCCAGCTCCCTCCTGCGTTTGAGGGAGTGTGGGAACACGCAGGGATCACCTCAAACCACCTGCCCGGGGTGGATGTGACCTTTGTGGCAGCTGTGAGGGGACATTCCCACATCACCACCCCCGTGGTCCCGCCAGCATCCCGATCCCACCAGTATTAACCGGCCGCCGGGGCGCGTAGTTGGGGCACGCCCGTTCTTCCCCGCGCCGCGCCCGTCCCCGCTCCCGTGCTCCACAAGCTGCTTTGATTGGCTTCCAGCGGGCCTTTCCCTGTCTGTGCTGCCGTGCCGCGTGTCCGTGTGTCCGTGTGTCCGCTGCTGACTGCCGGCTCCCCGCAGATCTCCGGAACCAGCCGTACCGCCGGGCCGACGCGCTGAGGAGGAGCGTGCGCCGCCGCTTCGACGAGCACGGCCTGCGCTCCAACGGCGCCGAGCTGGCCCTGTGAGCCTGGCCTGGAGCGCAGCCTGCAGCCTTGGAGCTCTGCATCCCGCATCCTGCAGCCCTGGAGCTCCGCACCCCACATCCCCGGAGTGCATCCATGGAGCTCTGCATCCCGCATCCTGCAGCCCTGGAGCTCCGCACCCCACATCCCCGGAGTGCATCCATGGAGCTCTGCATCCCGCATCCTGCAGCCCTGGAGCTCCGCACCCCACATCCCCGGAGTGCATCCATGGAGCTCTGCATCCCGCATCCTGCAGCCCTGGAGCTCCGCACCCCACATCCCCGGAGTGCATCCATGGAGCTCTGCATCCCGCATCCTGCAGCCCTGGAGCTCCGCACCCCACATCCCCGGAGTGCATCCATGGAGCTCTGCATCCCGCATCCTGCAGCCCTGGAGCTCCGCACCCCACATCCCCGGAGTGCATCCATGGAGCTCTGCATCCCGCATCCTGCAGCCCTGGAGCTCCGCACCCCACATCCCCGGAGTGCATCCATGGAGCTCTGCATCCCGCATCCTGCATCCTTGGAGCTCTGCATCCCACATCCTGCAGCCCTGGAGCTCCGCATCCCACATCCCCGGAGTGCATCCATGGAGCTCCGCATCCCGCAACCCCAGAGCTCCACATTCCCCAGGCTCCACATCCCACAAGTGCATCCCCGGAGCTCCACATCCTGCAGGCTCTGCATCCCACAGCCCCGGAGCTCCACATCCCACATTCCCCAGGCTCCACATCCCACAAGTGCATCCCTGGAGCTCCACATCCCACATCCCGCAGGCTCCACATCCCGCAGCCCCGGGCTCCCGCCTGTGCCAGGGAACACAGACCTTCGGAGGGTGCCGGCCCCGCGCCGGGCTCTCCACGCCAAGTGCCTCAAGTGGAAGTTCCTGCTCCGACGGATCCAAGCAATAGGATTGGGGTTGGTTGGGTTTCTCTGGATGCCAAGACTCTGCAGGATTTGTAACCAAAATGTAAAATAGGGGTTGGTTCGGGGTGGGGTTGGGTTGGTTGAGAGCTTCTGTGGCTTGACTGGTTGGAAACTGGGAATACTGGGATGTGCTTGGCTTTGAATGCTGGGCCGAGGGGCGGGCCCGGCCTCCAGCTGCACTTAACGGCTCTTTCTTAATTAAAACTACGTTTAAGTGCTTTCTGTACGTGGAATTCAAATAATCCCGAGGAGCAAGCCAGCCCTTTTCCCAGCCCCTGCAGCCTCCAAATGGAATGTGGGCCCATGCTCCCAGGGATAGGAATGGAACAGGAGGTTCCCCCTTCCCAGCACGGGGCCTTGGGCTGGGGGGCCGAGGAAGGCAGCACTGGGATAACAGCGTATTTATTAATTAGCACTAAGCAATTAACACCCAGTAATCAGTATTAGGCTCTGAGGAGCACTGCAGTCCAGTTCCCTGCTCCGGCTCCGAGACATTCCCACTGGGATTCGCTGCTGAGGCTCCTTGGAAGGGAAGCCCAGCCCAAAATGTCTGATAGGTTTTAGGTTCTCCAGGGCATTTTCCAAGCCTGAAAAGGGACAGGGAGGCTGACTTAGGACCATGGTGCCCCTCCCTGTGCCCTGGAGCAGCAGGATGGATCCCACTCCATGCCAGCAGCATCCCAGAACTGGGCTGAGATTTGTCCTTCCCAAATCCCCTTTTGCTTCCAGCTTCCCTGCCTGGGCTCATCCATCTGTTAATTGTAAAATTTCTTGTATAGTATTTAACCACTGAATTTCTTTGCCCTTTTCCATTGTGCTCCCGTGAACCACTGGTGAAGGTCCCTGTTTATTTTTTTTTTCCCCTTGGATAATGTGTAGTTATATGATAATCTGTTTTTAAATGTACAGATATTTTGCTACAAAATTGGTGCAGTTTTTTATGGTTTTTACACTTCCCCCCCGCCCTCAACTTTAGCCTCTGGGTAATATTGTAAATATTGTTTAAAAGGAAATAAATGCATCGAGCCTGTGCTATACAATCTGAATGTTATTTTAACTTATAGTTTTTGTTTTTATATTTAACTAAAAGGACAGTTTGGGACTCCGAAGTTACCACATTGACCAATCTCCAGGAATTTTTCCTTGAAAAACTGCCAAGTTTTGCATTTCCAGCACTGTGTACTTGACCTGCTAAAGAGAACATGCCACTGTTGGAACGAGTGTTTGGATCAAAGAAAATGGGATAATCTGAATTTCAGATTTCAGCACGTGTTGGGGTATGAGCACTAAATCTCATTTTCTTCAGCTCAAAGGTATTTTTTTTAATAAAAGCCCAAAATGAAAGGCCAAGCTGGCATGTTCTCTTTAATATTTTTCTAGTCATAGATCTGCTTCTTAGCAAGATTAGAAGTGTTTTCTAAAGCAGTTCATGTTCCTTTCCTGGTCTGTTCCTGCCATAACATCAAATAAACTATTTACACTACTACACTGAAATCCAGAGGGGTTCTTGGGGTCACTTTTACCTGTCTGGGATTTTTTTTCCCCAAAAATGGTGGTAATTTGACAGGTGAACACCTGGAGCTTGTGTGGATGAAGACTGAAGGAATTTGCAGCATTAATTTGTTCTTTGTTGTTCTGGAAGAAGCTGAGGGAAGAAATTTAGGATGTGGATGTTCCTGGGGGACACCTGGATCAGCCCCAGGAGAGAAATAAATGGGAATCACTATTTGCCAGAAATGCACTCAAAACAATCCAAATATTTAATGCCTAAACAATTTGAATTTTAATATCAAATTTAATTTTTAAAAGGGTTTAATAAAATTATTCTGAGAGGGGTTTAGGATTAACCAGCACAGCCAAGGTTTCCATGTTGATGGACATGGTTAAAATCATCCAAAATAATCCAGTAATTGATTAAAAAGAAGCAAATTGGCTAAAATTCCTTCCAGTTTCCAGGTGGGAATGCAGAGGTTGAGCTGTTGGCTGTGCTGGGGCTGCCACAGGAAAAACATGGGGCTGGGAGATAGGAAAGAGGAGGAAAACACCAAAAAAAGGGTGGAAAAAGAAGCCTGAACTCAATTCCCTGGAAAAGTCAATCCTGCCTTGCTTGGTTTTAAAAGCAGGCTCAGCTGAAGCTGAATTTCTTCCAGCAAACTGAGTTAGGATGTTAAGATAAACCCCACCACTGGAATAATTGACATTCCCAGTTATTTTTAATGGAAAACTAAAGGCCAACCTTTCAAGAGTGATATTCCCTTAGGAACAACTTTCCCAGGAATTTGTGTGGATGCAGGCAATCAGGGCACTGGAAGAAGTTCCTTCCTCCCTGTCAGACTCAGAATCCTTCTCCCATCCCATGCCAGACTCCAGGACCTGCTGCCCTCCTGCTTTCCAAGCTCTGCTGGGCTGTTCCCACTTGGAGCATTCCCATTTTGGGATCTAAATCCAGAGATTTAGTGGGTGGCAGGCAAGCAGAGCACACCTGGCTGCTGGTGCAGCCCTGGAGCAGCAGTTATCCCATCCTTCCTTGGCAGAGCCACTTCCTGCAGGGAAAAACCTGGAATATCCAACCTGGATTTCCAATCCAAACACCCCATGGATACCAAAAATCCCCACAAGCTCTGCTTGACCAAATCCAGGTGGTTTTCCCCCAGTGCCATGGGTGAATGACCCTTCAGGGGGAAACAGCAGGACTGGGATGTGCTTTCCCATCCCTAAAAATCCCAAAGCATCCCAGGAAAAATTCCAAAAGATCCCAGGAAAAAATGGTTGCAAGCTCTTGCATTTTATGTTTCAAAGAACTCATTTCAATCTCAGGGATTCTGAGCATTCTAATTCAGAATCTAATTCAGAATCTAATTCAGAATCTGAGCATTCTAATTCAGAATCTAATTCAGAATCTAATTCAGAATCTGAGCATTCTAATTCAGAATCTAATTCAGAATCTAATTCAGAATCTGAGTATTCTAATTCAAGAATCTTAATTCAGAATCTGAGCATTCTAATTCAGAATCTAATTCAGAATCTAATTCAGAATCTGAGCATTCTAATTCAGGTTCTAATTCAGAATCTGAGTGTTCTAATTCAGAATCTAATTCAGAATCTAATTCAGAATCTAATTCAGAATCTAATTCAGAATCTAATTCAGAATCTAATTCAGAATCTAATTCAGAATCTAATTCAGAATCTAATTCAGAATCTAATTCAGAATCTAATTCAGAATCTAATTCAGAATCTAATTCAGAATCTAATTCAGAATCTAATTCAGAATCTAATTCAGAATCTAATTCAGAATCTGAGCATTCTAATTCAGAATCTAAGGATTCTGAGCATTGTAACCACCCCAGCCAGAAAATTCCCTGGACAAATGGAGCCTTTGAGTGTTTATGCACTGGTAAAAGTGGTAAAAGTTCGGGACAAAAATTCCTGAAAAGGAATCTGAACAGTCTTCAAGCAGGTTTTGTGAGTGATCCTGTGGCTCAGAGCTGTACAGAGTATTTAAGGAGAAATAAATACCAGTACATGCTAAAAGACAAGGTTTAATCATCGATAAAAATGTACAAAAATATTCCAAGGACAGCGGCTTCCCAATTTTCTCACCGAGCAGGGCTGGGGGCACCTTCCTGAACGAGCAGGGGCTGGAGAACAGGGCTGGAGCTGCTTCCTCCTCCCTCCTCTGGGCTCTGCAGGTACGTTCTGCAGCAGGTTCTTAAGGCAACACATGGAATTGTGTTTAACATTGGATTTTTATTCCTAATTTTTTGGAAGGGGAAGAGAAAAGGTGGAGAGAAATGCTGGAATAACAGCCAGGGCTGGGCCGGGCTGGGATTTCGGGAATGCCGAGGTGCTTGTGTCCCAAACGCTCCCTCTGCTGGCACAGCAGAATTCCCATCCAGCACATTCCCAGCGATTTGGGATCGATGGGAGTCGGGACTCGGACAAAAGCTGCAGTGCCAAGCAGCCCCGGAAGCCAGGGCTTTGCAGAATAGACACGGATCCCTTACTCCTGCTGCCTTCCCAAAAAAAATCCCACCCAACCTTATCCATCAGTGAATGACAGCACAAGGAATTAAATTAGGAATTTTTTTTTCCTGGAGCTGAACCTGGCTCTGCCAGGGTTTGCTCCCTGCCTTGGGAAGGACACGGGGAAAGTGCTTGGGGACGCTGCTGCCACCTCTGTGTCCCCTCCAGGGGATCCCAGCCCCCATCCCACCCCGCAGCTCCAGGCCAGGCACAGCTTTGCCCTCAGAATTCCATGGATTTTTTTCTACTTTTGACTGGATTGAAGTGGTAAAAAACTAAAAGCCACCGTTGTTGTGGCCATGGGCCACCAGCCACCGGCCCCAGGGCCTCGCCCACACAAGGCTTGGTTTTATTTTGCCACCTGTAAACATTTTTGGTATCAAGGATCTTCTCACTGATCTTCATCCAGCTGCTCCAAAAGAGTCCTCCTCTGTTTTTCCAGCTCCCCCTCGCTGAGCTCGCTGCCAGAGGTGTCCCAGTTTCCCTGTGGAGAGATGGGACAGGGCTCAGGATGGGATTTTCCAGGGAGGTTCCACACAGTGAACACAGAGCCAGAGCTGGCTGCCCTGTGTCACCCAGAAACCCCCAAATCCACATTTGGGAATGGCAAAGGCCTCCAGGATCACCAAACCCAACCTGTGCCCTTTCCCAGAGCACAGCTATGGAGCTGAGCCCAAGGCATCAGCACAAAAAGGAAGCAGAGCTTACGGAATCTTTTCCAGGCCGTTTTTTAGTGGGAGATTTATGCTTGGACTCGGATCTCTGTCTGGCTCTTTCCTTCTCACTATCCCTCTCTCTTTCTTTCTTGTCCTTCTCTCGTTCCACATCGGATTCTGGTGAATCCTGTGGGGAAAAATAATGGGAAGAGTCAATATTCATGTTGACTATTTTTAATTCCAACTTCCATTTAAAGAACTGTACAATCGTGGAACGATTTAAGTTGGAAGGGACCTGAAATCTCATCCCATTCCTCCCCTATCACAACCTCCCACTATCCCAGGCTGCTCCAGGTTGTCCACCCTGGCCTTGGACACTTCCATGGATGGAGCAGCCAGAGTTTTCCTGGGAAGTCTGTGCCAGGGCCTCCCCACCCTCACAGGGAAGAAGTGAAACAGCTCTTTCTGCTTTTTGGATCTTTTTGCTGCTTTTACAATTCCGTGCTTCCAACACAACCCTGATGCTGAGGAATCATTCCACAAGGAACAGCTGGGATCCTTCCCAGCTCCCCACAACAGAGGAGAACACCTGGATTTGCCAGGATAAACAGCAAATCCCAGGTTACTCATGGAGTTAAACCCCCCAAATTCAGCAGTTTAAAGTGGTTTAATATTAGGAACGTACAACAGAAAGTTGTTATTTTGGCCATACCCTCCTCCAGCAATTTTTCCCTAGGCAAATCCAGCTGGGATTACAGCCAGCAGGTGCCAGGTTATCCATTCACCAATTTAAAACTGAGCTTCACTCACAGACTTGTGCCTCCTCTTCTTGCTCTTCTTCTTGTGCTTTTTGGACTTCTTGTAACTCCTCTCTGCAGCCACAGGGAGAAACAAAAAACCCAGGAATCAAGGGATAAATCTCCAAGGATGAAAGCACAGGATAAAATCCCAAGGGTAAAAGCTGCTTTCAAGCCCATCCCAATTCCATCCCATCCCATCCCGTACCGGATTCGGCGCTGGAAGAACGCTCGGACACCGACCGCGATTCCGAGCGCTGCCGCTTCTTCTTGGAGTGGCTGTCGTCATCCTCGGACTCTGAGCCCTTCACACACAGCCCAGGGGGAGAATTCCAGTTAATAATGGGAATTTCAGCAGGAATTAGTGCAGCTGGGAAGTGCAGAGGGAGGGTGTTTGGGAATACTCACGGAGCGGGAACGGGAGCGCTTCCGGTGATGTTTTTTGGATTTCTTTGAATGTTTCTTGGTCTTGGAGTGGTGGTGCTGACACTCGTGCTGTGGGAAAGGCAAGGAGGGAGAGCTCGGAATTCCAGCAGGGATTGGGCTTGGAAAAGCCCTAAAATCCCAGCTGGCTGCCTGGAGCAGGGTGCTCCAACCTGGCCTTGGACAATTCCAGGGATGGAGCAGTAAAACCTCGCCAGCTCCTAGAGGACATCCCAGAGAA
>VWYI01048038.1:0-27373 GCA_013399455.1 Anthoscopus minutus
GCCATATTTATTCCACATATGTATACCACATCATTCAGACCCTGACATTAGGAGTATTGTACAAAACACAAAAGGACAGTCTCCTTATTCACAAACACATTGTACACGAGGTTCTAACCACAAAGTGTAAGGTCATTGTCCAAGCAGTTGCTATGATTCTGACATGTGCCAGAACCAGTCGATTGAATCATGAGTCTGCTAGTCAAGAAGCCTTGACTGATTTCTCAGAATCTTCTATATCCATCCAGTAAAAGGTGTTCTCATCAAAATTAGTCCAAAAACATTCTCCAGGGAAGACCACTAATATGTCTTGTTTGTATAATACATTCCTCATTCAGGGATCCCATTATGCACTGTCCCCACTTCAAACAAAAAAATAAACCAAGACATTACTTTCAGCACTTTAAATCAATAACACAATGAATACTAACAGATTATGAAACTAGGAAACATTTCTAGAGAAATTGCCCAATTCTGTCAAGGAGCACCACCCTGAAAAAGCATGACTGCAGCGTTAACCAACCAAAAACAAGGCAGTGGAAATGGCTAGTGTAGTCTTGTTTGCAATATATGTGCTGAATCACTGCCAGAATGGAGGGGAGGTTTCTTTATTTTGGAAAAGCAAATCTCAGAGAGATTTGGCAACTTTTTAATGCAAGAATTACTGAAAATTGTTACACATAAGATAAATCATCCATCATCCATATCTATCTCACATTTACATCATTTGAACAGGGACTAATTAAGTCCAATTGTATTTTGCCACACTTTAACAGAACAATTTAGTGCTTGCAAATCAAGGTTGTGAGATTTATTACAGGTGTTATATAGACAACTATACAGAGAAAAAGGAAGAGTACTTAAAAAAACCCAAACCAGCCAAAAAACCTGAAAAGGTTTCAAAAGTCCAGACTAAAATTACTTAGTGGGCCAAACCTAATACAGGTACAGAAGAGCACTTTCAGTGTACAATTTACATGAAACATGACTGTCGAGTACACAGAAATTCCTGCTTCACTATTAAAACACAATCTAAGACAAGTGTCACTCATGCAAAGTATTTCCATAAATAATGTTTCACTTTGTTTGCATATTTTATCTCATAACTGTCAAATTTGTTTTCTTGGCACCAAAAACGTAGATTCTCATGTCTTAGAAGTTACAATTCATCTCATTCAAGTACTACACCAGGTTACAAGATCAATATTTATGTTGGCTTATGTAACTTCATTAGATGTACTACTTTGTGTTCCAAACAAGATATATTCTAACTTCAAACTTGAAAAAGAAAGACAAAAAACAGAAGGAAAAAAAAAGACAAGTAATAAATATCTTCTCTCAGTTCCAGGACTACCAAGTAATAATCTGCCTCCTTACTTCTGTGAGCTGTGGTGTAATGAAATGTCAAATAATAGACAGTTAAACTGTCTAACTGACAGTTAATTATCAGTTAAACTGACAAAGAACATTTTAAACAATCAAGTATTGGTAACATCAAAAGAAGGAAAATTTCTTCCCCTTTATTCTCTTAAACCATTTGTATGTAGACATTAACCAACAGGAAAAGCTTTTTTGAACTCCCTGTCACTGTCTTACAAAGGATGCAACTTTAATAAACAAATTCAACCTTCAATATAAATGCTTCTAACCGGACCCCACACAGTCTTTTGGCAAGGGTTTTGGAATAGGCAGATATCAAATGTGAATTCAAGTGGAAATAGTCACCTTCTTCCCATGCCTGAAAGGAGAATTTTATTTCTTCATTCTTACCTTTTCCTACATATTTGAATTCAATGGGATAGAAATGAAGAATTTGCATGTGATGGAAAAAAGCGAGTATACTGATTCAGTTCAGTTATTGAACAATATAAAAGAACAGCTGCATCAGGAGAAATGAGGAGGAAAAAAAAAAATCACTAAAAACTTGTTGATAATGAATAGGCTTTTAAGTGGCTGTCCCCACTGGCTTCTAGTGGACATAAAGTTCTACTTTTTATGCTGTCTCTGCACCTGGAAATTCCTTCACTCTAACATGAATTAAAATAACAAGAACACTTGTACAACAACAAAAAAAATCAACCTTTCACTTAAATTCCAGAATATTATAAAATCTGAAAAGAAGATTTTCATAGTTGTGCCAAACGATGCCATTAGAAAGAGAAGGATACAGCACAGAAGAAGCGTGCTCTCAATTCCAAGATTTCCAAGCCTATAAAAACTTCACCAAGGGTATAATTATTTCAGTGAAAACTTGCCATAGTGAGTACTAAAAACAGTGACAGTGATGACAGAATTTCCTCAACCATTTCAATAAAAAGCAATAAAAATGAAGTTCCATTTAATAATTTATAGGTCACAATAATTTGACTATTAAAAATATCTAAATAGCTACATATGTTTTTGGGGAAATGCAATCATTTTTTTATAGATTAAAAATTCAGAAAAGCCAAGTTTTGTCATCCAAGAACAACAACTCATTGTTAAACCAGACCAGACTGCCAAATAAAATTCAATTTCAGTGTCTGCCTGAGAACACTGTACTGATTGAATTTTGTTGTAATTTTAATTTCTCCCTTTTTCAAACCTTTCTTTCATCAGAAATACAATATCAAACAGTCAACACATATAATTGAAGACATGATTAAGCAGTAGGATCCAGTCACCACTCACATCTATCAATCTCCTTGTGGCAGTGACATACATGCACAAAACGAGTGCAGCTGGCTGAACTGGAAACATTCAGCAAAACATCTTCATAAATTCCCTCCACAATGATTGAAGGCAGGCTGAAATAGAGTGCTGTCATAGTCACATAGCAGAGAGAGCTACCCTACATGTTATTCAAATAAAACACTTCTTTTTATCTCTGTGAGGTAAGAAAAGGAAAAACTGCTCACCACAGGGCCCTAACAGCTAATATCCAAGTAATACACTGTGGAACACTCCCAGGAATGCTATTCCTACCTGTGAATACTGGTTTGATGTTTCAGTAAGGAGATGGCACACTCAGCTGCTCTTGGTGAGAAATTATTTTAATTTAGATTCTCAGCAAGTATAAAGGACTGACATAGTTTAACTTTTTAATTTAACATTTTATTTTTATTAATTGATTTGTTATGTGTTTTGGTAGGGAACAATTTATCAGACCAACGTTTATTGAATACTCTTGTATTTCTATTTACAACAAATAGTCAAATTATTGTAGGGTTTGCTGTTTCTTTGCCAGCTAGGACTCTATAAAACATTAGAGCTCTTTTGTCAAACTCCATAAAAGTTAGTACCTCCCTCTCTCCCCCTAACTTGCAATGCTTCACTCATTTGAAGATACCACCAATCAGGCCACCCTAGGAACTGTAGAGAAATTTTACCTCTTCCCTTTTTACTAGATAGCTAAAACTCCAACAATTTAATACAAAAGGTGTCACGAGCAGGTGAGAGGTTTTGTTGCACTCAGAATTAATCGCTGTAATAATGAGGAAAAAACAAAAGCAAAACCTGCCACAGCAGAGGAATAAAGAGCCTACATTCATCAAGAGAACCTTTCTCCATATGCATGTGCAACATCATCAAAGGTTTAGTTTCTGCATTCTTGAAACTCTGTATCTTTGATGAAAGCTTTATTTTGCTTGCCTCCATATAAGATGCACACAAAATGTGATGGCAGAAATAAAATAAGTAGGACAAATTTTTTAATTTGAAGGAAGCCACAAGAGCACAAGAGTAATCAAAGGCCAACCACTGTAGTGGTATAGCAGTTGTATATTAATCACTGTAGTGATTACTATATCTGCAAAGTCAACGTAAAAGACTCTCAGCCTGACACAGAAGGATGTTTCTCTTCTATGTTCAGCTTCCATCATTTGTCTTTTAAAATTCGACAATGCAAGGCAATGCTCACTTGAGAGACAACCTTTTCATTGCACTAGAAATCAAAATAAAACTGTTTTAAAGAAACAGCAGAGGGTTTTTGGTTTTGAAATGAAGCAAATCTTTTTCACTGTTAAAAGAAGTAAAATTCTAGGATGGATAGGCAAGGCATTAAGTTTTTACCTGTCAGTGTGAGTGTTTTGTCCAGAATTCCAGTGCTATTTTTCCATTTTTTAAACAAATCTCTTTTCAGCCAGATCCACAGAACATGTCAACATAGTCAAATATTCAGACACAAAAAATTAGATACTGGAAATCTGATAAGGCAGATGGTTTTATGAGATTTCAAGACTAGGTGAGTTTGTATAAATATCATGGATTTATTTGGAACCAGGTTCCAATCAAAACTCCAAACAATTTAATCATTACTATTTTAGTCACATGTAACACTAAACGAACAATTAGTCTTGGAGATATAAAAACATTCCAACTCCGTGAATTGGAATTCACGGAGAGACAAAAGATTGTAAAGTTCATTTCTTTTTTGTTCATAGAAATGTAATCAGAATTGTTAAAAAATACTATCAGCATACCAGGTATTTATTTATTTATAGTTAGACTTCATTAGATGTGCAGCATCCATTTAATGTTAGAAAGTAATATAAGAAATTATTTGAACTACGATTTTTCAGACAAATTTGTGCAAATTGACATATGATGTTGATTATATTGTTTCCTTTTTTACTGCTAGGTTTACATTGAAGTAACAGACACTGGCATATATAAAAATTTGAAAGAATGACACCAGAGATGGTTGCCAGTTAAGTTTGCAAAGCACTTTCTAATTTAGTTTTGACTTTTACATGATCACTAAAATTCACTTGTTTTACTTAAAACTTTTAGTAGACTAACTGAGATGAGGAGTGAGATGCTCTGAAGAGGGAGAGACTGAACAGTAAAAAATTATTCCAGTTTACAGCAGCTTTTAGCACATACTCCCACAGCAGCAACTCAAAAACATCTGAAACTCAAGAATTATAGTTGCTGCTATATGTGTCATTTAAGAAATTTTTCTATGTTTAAAATACATTTTGTATGATGCTTGCAACACAAAATATGACTTAGTTGGCAACTGCATAATTATAGCAGTTTGTAAATGGGCACAGAGAAGATAGCTGTAACTTTCTGAATTTAGGCTTTTAAAAACCTCACTTCTACATATTGTACATAAAGACTAAGTACTGACTCTTCTCTAGTTTTCCCTTACTGTTTTCTCCATATGCATTTTATCTGATGATTTTTTAATCATCAGATAAAAACAAAATAATACACAATATCTATGTTACTTGAATATATGATATTAGGACATTTAAATCATTGGCAAACCAATTAAAACAATGCCAATGTGAATTTGTCATAGTTTTTAACTTAAAAAAGACACGCCTTCAGGTTTTAAATTCCTATTTTTGCAGGTATCTAACACTGTGTTTATTTTTCTATACAATCCACTTAATCGAATATTGTATATTACTGCATCTATAAATGTTGCTTTCATCTAACATGGAAAAAAAATAGTTTTTGTTCCATCCCCTGACTTTTCTTCCTAAAGAACTGAAAGTCAATGTTCACCTTTTTTGACCCCGAGCTACAGAAATGTTCTAATCAAAGCAAATACAAAGAAAAATCTACATATTATTCTCTCTTTTTCAGACTTGGATGGGCAGTAAATGGAGCCCCAGAACGTTTATTTTGACAAATCTGTCCACTAATATTTGTTTGAACACAGATAGGAAGAGAGGAAACAAGCCTCTTACTCTCCTGGAAATAATGAAAAGAGGAACTGAACATGGCTGTTCAGCAGGATATCATGACTTTGCCATCTTTTCTCATCAACTCTCTTCCACTGGGGTCAGAAAGTAGAGGATGCTGAGAAAGATTCACCCACTGCACTTTCTGGTGTTATGTAGCTTTCATCAGTTACATAAAACTATTCAACTTGAGTTTTTTGATTTAGATATTTTTGCTTTATTTTAAATTCTAGTGCTAAGGGTCTGATGAGAGATAATAGTTACTTCAAGAATACTTAAAAATTTCACCTTTCATTTTTGGTCCACAAAAATGGCAGTGAATATCTTTGCTTCAGCAATGGATTAACATTTGGGCTTACCTTAAAGGAAATATGTAGCACTCTATTGGCTTATGCTGTTAATCTCTAGGGAGTTAAGCCAAAAGAATGGTATGTTTAAAAATGTCACAGTAAATTTTTTTCATGGAGTTTTTAAAAAATTTCATAGATACAGAAGACCACTAGTGCCCTAGTGCACTAGAAGTGCCCTGAAGAAGCAAGCAATAATTTCATTGAAGCAGTAAAATATATCAATGCTCTTTGAGAATATGGCACTTCTTATTCTAAACTCATTTTCTCACAAAACCAGATCTTCCAAGGAATATCCCTCTGAGGTCAAATGTCCACTAGAGAAAATCTTGGCCAGCAGAACTGTGCTATTCCATGTGGTTTCTATCTTCTGACTGAGTAACACATTGAAATAACTTTTATTATGCAACATTTGTCCAAAAGCCTAACATCCACATGGAGATGGTAAAATCTGAGGCCAAGAACCATGACTCCAGGTCATAGAGAGTTATAAATTTAAACCTTGGTGGGAGATTTACTGACAGAACTGAGTTGACAGGTCCTGACTGCTACGTACTGCTAATGCCAAAGGTTAGAAATTGGCCACTAACAGCAGTCTTGATGATGATTAACACTACACTGCAGCAGTAAGGAGAATATGCCAGATGAAAAAGCATTGAGTCAGGTAGACTGCCCTTGAAATAGATTCACAGATCTATTTTTTAAGTCCTTTACTTTTACCACAAGGCTAGCTTGCTAAGAACAGGCTGCTTCCTATTATTTTCTTATTGTACATTATCAATGGTCATTCAAATTATGATAATAAATTAATAGTTTTTCTTCTACACACTGAGTAGAAATATATATTTGGACCTAATCTCTCTTAGAATTCTAGATATACACACCATAGTGACATGGACAACTGTTCTCATCATTTATATGACTCACAAGAAATTTGGCCCAGTGGCCCAGCTGCTCATTTTTTTCTTCATTAACTTCATTATACCATATGCTTGATTGCAAAACAGAAATCTGGTTATAGGTGTATACCTATATTTGATAAGATCATTTGTCATTTTATATAAATGTTTTTAATCTAGCTACTCCTGTCTGACAATATTTCACTAAAATGGAGTGCACATTAAAAGTAATTCCTGAGAGGAGGAATACATTAGAATATATTCTAAACACAGAAAGACACTAGTAGCACACTGCCCTAACTGAAAAACTATGTTAAAAACTTTGTTCAAACTTTGAGCAAATGAATGTCCAAAAAGAATATTCAGCTACTGAGGAGAAAACACAGAATTGATGAAGGCATGGTGGTGGATACCACTTGCCTTGAATTTCCAGGTGGATTAATACAGGATATAGGTTTCTCCTGAAGTGTTCTTCATTCCCACTGCACAATGGGTGCTCCAACATTGGTGCTGACATATCACATGAAGATAAATTCCTCAGAAAAAATGGTGCTAAAATCACTATGTCAGAACACTTTACAAGCTCATGCAAAATCAGCTCATTGCTTCAGTTTCTCACAGTAGGAAAATATTTGCTTCTTTCTTTATCGAAAGAGAAAAATCTAAGCCTAAACCAATTTTTATTTCTACTGAAGAAAAATCCAACCAAATTTCATCTTTGGATATTTACTAACATGCCATAACTTTTTCTGAACAAACATTAACATTTTTTCAATAGCATTTGAAATTCTGGTTGGTGATGAAGACCTAAATATTTTCATGAGAAATTTCTCATGCTTGAAAAGGATTAGTCCTCTTGGAGGTATGAAACTTTTATAAAGGTATGAAACTTTTGTAAAGGTATGAAAAAGGCCATCCTGGCTACACGGGATGTTTTTCTTAACATAACCTATGTTTGACATGCAGTTTAATTGTGTCAGCTAGGATTTTTTTATGAACACAAGAGTAAAAAAATTCAACTCTAATTTAGACAGCTACAAATTAGACAAATATTAGGCAGGTAAAAGAAATGTTCTGAACTATTAAAAAAAAAAGCGCACATTTAAAACCCAAAAGATAACAGTCGCAGTGCAGATGTAGATGCATCCCACGGGTGTACAATGTTTCTTTTTAGCTTTAGAAAACACTTCTGCATATAACAGAGCTTCACACAATGTAAATGAAAATAAAAAACATTCTTCTGTTGTCAAGGAAGAATATAAAGACAATACCTGAAGACAAAGTAGGAAAAACATCTGCATTAGCAATTTAAAAGGTATTATTCATCTTCAAAGGATTGACTAAGCCATAATAGTGAACTTAATTAAGAAGCTCTTCTAAACTGTGACTTCTCTTGAAACTGCTACTTGGTGAGTCTTCCAGAGTTTCCCACCTACTGTGCCACCCAGTAAATGCCAAAAATATTGACATAGAAGAGTTCCTCTTTCACTTACAATGGAAGATTAATTAAAGCTGCACTGTATTAATAGCAGGAAGGCATTTTTAGTGATAAGACAAAATAAAGGAAACAAAAAAATCAGTGTTAAAATATGGCATAATTCCCCCCCCACCTCAGCACAACAAAAGACTTCTTTTACACTTATTCAGTCAACTCTAAAGTAAAATATTTCCTGTGATTTAACAAAGTTTCAATTGGTTCCGATATGAATGAAGGTAGAGCCAAGGCCTTTAGTTTAAGAACAAAGGATCCAGTGTGAAATAGCAAGATTTGTAATTCAGCATGTAGACATCTGACTAAACTTGCTGTCAAGTAAAGAATTGCAAAGCACTAGCATAAGCAAATGAGAAAACTTACTTTACATTCAGGATTATTGTTTACAATATTTTAATTTCCACTGTAATATATATCTTAATCACAGCAGAGTGCTGCATGGAATGAAATCATGATAGTAACAAACCCCATCCTTTTCTGTTGTTACCTGTCACTAGCACAGTTACTTGTTGCTGTCCAGTCATGCTGAGGGTTGACTAGGATGCCCCAAGAGAGAAATACAGAGGTTGGCGTGAGGGTGCCAACCACCAGCTGCAGAGGCTTTTGTGTCTTGTTCCGACCTACATAAGAAATATTTAAAATTAATTTCTCTCTCTCGCATAATGTAAAGAAAAGTTTTTGTAGCTGGATAATTAAGTAAATGAAGATCAGCTTCTCTTCTAAGCTTGAAGGGAAAGGAACAACACTTCTCCATTTTTATGGTTGCTCTCTAACATATGCTTTACAAAAGTGGCAGTGACAGTGTCCACGGTCACTTTTTCAACCTAATGTTACAGTTAAAACTAGTTTTTGAAAATGATCAGTTAGTGGTTTAAGTATGCTTAGTATAAGAATGAGCTATATGTGGATTAAATTAAAATCTTGGACTATATCACAGAAGACACGACAGAGTCCAGGACCTTAGAAAGTCTCCATAGGTGCGATAAAAATAGTTATTTCTTGGCAGGTTTCTCAGTAACAATGCAAATATATCTACACATAATAAATATTTTCTAGGGCATTCTTAAGAGCAAAACCAAACCTATAAAAATCTTTTTGCTTTTAACTGCATGCAGATCTGAGCCACTGTCTGTATCTGTGGGATTTTCTCTTTTAATTAACGATTATGTTGAAATCAGGTTTTGCATGTTGCTTCATTCGGTATGAAGGATTACATTTCTTGTGTGGAGAAAGAACTTATTTTAAAGAAAGTCTAAAAGCCAATAGATGGAAATGAATGAATGGTGTAGAGACCCAATTTTGAACCTGTAGTTTATGGACTGCTACAAGCCCAAGGAGAATCTCTGGGGTTTGAAAGATGATTGACTATAGGAAACCAATATATTCTTTACATCATATTGCATACTTCAAAAACCTAAAGGACCTGTACCTCCTCAAAACACAGGTAACCAACATTTCCTGAGTTTACAAGTCGCTGATTTAAAGGGGTTTTTCTCACTCTTGTGAACCATATTTGACCATAACTTTCTTTTTATGCCTTTTGAACCCTATTATCTCTTTACTTGACCAGCCCCAGTGAGAGTCTGACTTGTATTTTCGACCAATACCTGTGTGCACATTTAGAAATGTTAACCATGTTGGTTTTTACTATATGTTGATGATGAATATGTTGCTACAAAACCTACATTAAAAACCAACACATATATGTTGCATCTATGCATTGGTTTGATCTTGGTTGATATTTAAGAAGAAGGAAGAAAGCCAACCATTCATAGAAATGGTTTTCCTGAGAGAGGCTCCTGGGAGCTTCTTCTGTGTCTAGGAAAGGCCAATGGCTGTCTAGTTCTGAGAAGGGACAGCTTTGTAAACCATTGAGAAGCTGGGCCCGCCTCTGTGAATATCCCATTTTAAAACCTGGGAAGCTCTAAAAGTGGTTTTTGGCTTCCAGCTTCAGAAGGTATCGAGAGCCGTGGGGCTTCCCCAGCAGGTGTGGGGCAGAGAGAGGGAGAGAGAAGAACCCAGCGCAGCTGCAAATCCATCACCATGCCCACCAAAGCCTGCAGGCCTGGGTGAAATGTTAACTCTCAGTGCGCAGATGAGACCTGCAGAGCACGATTCTTCCCTTGGCTGAGAGAAAGCACAGAGTGACAACATGAAAACACCAGGGTCAGTGAAAGAAAGTTTAAGTTTCAGATGGAAGGGGAATGAGGAGATGCCCAAATACTAAGACTGAAAGTTCTTTTAGTAATGCCACAGAGATGGACTATAATAACTACAGTATTTCCTTTAATTCATGAGAGAAAACAAGTATGAAGGGATGATGGAGTGTTCAAATGTGGACCTGAGCAGAAGCAGCAAATGTTGAAAAAGTGATACTCCGTAGAGCGTGAGCAGAGAGACAGAGATGAGTGAAGAAGACTNAAATGTTGAAAAAGTGATACTCCGTAGAGCGTGAGCAGAGAGACAGAGATGAGTGAAGAAGACTGTGTCTCAGGGAGAAAAGAAAAGGCCTCTGTTCTTAAAGATGAAGATGATTGCAGAAATCAGTGAAGAGAGCCTTTCCTTTGAACAGCTCATCCTTAAAAAATGACACCCCATAAGCTGACATGGCCCATTCATTCAGTTGTGAAAATGGGAGAAATTTCACAACAGCAAAAGTTTTTCTAAACCGGGCAACTGCTGCTGAAGATGCAAAGCCACGAGAAGACTGTGTTCTTGTGGAGATTTCTCCATGGTGTTGTGAAAGAAAACTCCTCACCCTATAAGAACTGAGAAAAGACTATTGTAGAAGTGATAACTGATTTAAAATTCCAAGTTTTGTTTTATGTTGTCAGGCAGGAAAGGAAAGAAGGTAGGCAGGGGAGGGAAAGTGTCCTGGAAATTTCATTCTGATTTTTCCTTTTTTTCCCCATTCTTTTAGTTTTGTTAATAAAGCTTTCTTCATAGTCTTAAAGTTTAAGCTTGTTCTCCCTTCTCCTAAAATCATATCTCACAGCAGGAAATGAGAAGTACACTGGTGAGTTTAGCTAGCTATAAACCCACGACATTATTTAGTGCGTTGGCCAGGAAACTCAAATTAACAAATCTAAACTACTACAATCTGAAAGGTAGATCACTTTCCAAAATCTTTCCAGACATATTGTGTTATACCTGGCCAAGAGCAAGAAAAGGTTTATCCCAAGCATTACCAGGAGTTAGGAAAAACAAAAAAATCATCTAAAGATCATAGAATAATTTGGGTTGGAAGTGACCTTTAAGGACCTTCTAGTCCAGGTCCTCTGCCATGAGCAGGGACATTTTCAATCAGATCAGGTTTCTCAGAGCCCTGTCCAACCTGACCCTGAGTGCTTCCAGGTATAGGTCATCAGTCTATTTTTTGCAACAATCTAGTCATCCTGAAAGAAGTCTCCATATTAAAGTACAGAATTAAGTCTCCATATTTAAGTAAGGAATTCAGAACTATATAACAATATTAAGAACATGATTAAGGTCGTATAGAAAGACTTTGAAACAGATGAGAATAAAAATCCGATTTCTACTCTGCTGTATAGAAATTCAGCTGGAAGTATCACTCTTTCTGTAACTTCTTGCATCAGCAAACTTAACAGTAGAATTTATATAGAGACAGACACTACCATTTTCCAAAGAGAAACAAAGAGGATTAACAAGTCTATGGATGAAGGAATCCTTACTTGTAGTTTGGGAATAATAACTGTAATGTCCTTAAATATCAGAAATTAGTATCCTAATTTTCACTTCTCACTTGTAAGAACTTCATGCAAAAAAACTTCAGGTACATCTTCATGTTTTGAACACCATGTGTGGTGGCTACTGACTAGGAAACACTGTCCTACATTTTTCCGTTCTGCACATGGAATTTGTGCATCCCACTCAGATGTCTACAGAAAGAATTATCTTTTCAGAGAGACCCAGCAAAAGGTTCTCTTTTCTCTCAAATATTTTCAGAAAGAGATGCAGTAATATTAAAATACCTGAACAAGATTTCTTGCTATTTGAAACACGTGCTGGTCTTACTGAAACCAAATACCGTGGCTCCGCATCTGCAAATGAAGGATAAAGCAATGAGTACAGATGTGTTATTTATTTGAAAAAGAGATTAATCTGAAATTAATAAGAAAAAGTAAAATAGTGAGTTCTTGACACATTATCCAATCTTCCCGATCTTCAGGCTGCTTTCTTTAAAATTCATTGGGTTCAAAATTCTAAAAGCTTCAATTAAAACCAGGCTGAGATGTTTATCTGAGTTTGGGGAATTTCTCTTCAGAAATAAGATTTTCCCGTCTTAAAACCAGACATCAGAGATTTCTGCCCTTCTTAATTATTTAAAACCAAGCTCTATTCTCTCTTGAGAACATGAGAACAGTTGTCTTAGGAGATTCCAGCAAGATATCCATGGGCAGAATTTGGCTCACTCTATACTGACCAATATTATTCTTATTACAGCTTTTAAAAAAAAATAATTACTCTACATAGAATCGTATTCCTAGATAGTTAGTTTAGATACATTTATCTAAATGTATAACTATAAATAAGAGATTGAACTCCCTGCATATTTCAGTGTAACAGGCACCCTTAATTCTACCAACTAAACAGAACCACTAAGCAATCATTCAATTTTCTCTTACACTCAGATTTCTGTAAAGAGAGAGAAAGGAAAAGGAGTGCCAAAAAAGTCCTGCCAGTGTGGGGAAAACCACTCTACCTTAACTTCACTTATTCTGTCCACCAAAATCACTGGAAGCCCGTACTATAGATGCACTATAATTGTTTAATGAGTCTTTTTAAATGGGTTTCATCTGCACCCAATAACCAAGACAAGCATTGAAAACAGCTGTTCAAAGCAGTGTGGAAAAAATAATTAGTTAAAAAAAGGAACCCCAAAGTGCAAATACATCTTCATTTACAAAAAATATTTTTTAATATTCAGAGGAATATACAATTGTGGCACCTGTGTAACCACTTGGACACTTTTTTTATTGAGACTGAAAACTAGAAATAAGCAACACTTTAAAATCATTTGATTTCCCTTTATTTTAAACCCAGTTTTCTGCTCTGCATTTACGCCCACTGTGAATACTCACAAAGTATTCAACAGGATTATTTTAAAGCATGACCTTGAAAATTCAAGAACTACAAAGCCAGTCTTCAAAACTCTAAAAATTTATGGGTTTATCAGTAAAATGTTCAATGATTGTGAAAGGAAGTTTTTCAAATACTTTGAAACAGATTTTCCTTGCTCCATAAATGGAAAAATTAATTCTGGCTGAAATCTGAAATGGTTTGTGAAGCAGTATAGAAATAGATTAACTGCTAAACAAAATATGGCAATAAACAAAGACTGTTAAGACTGCCTCACTGGACATCTCAGCTACAAAACCTGGCAGTTTTCAGGATTCATTAGTTCTAGCAGGTGTTTTTGTTCTGTAACAAAGTGTTCTCTGTGGAAATATTTTGTGTTATATGCTGTTCATTAAGCTTTATTTTGGTGAATTTAACAAATGTTGCCTTAATAAAGAATACAACACATTCTCATTTTCCAGAGAATTTCTTGGCTCTTCTGACTGTAATACAACCTGCAAAAGGAAGTATTTAGGGAAAAAAGCTCTGAATAGATGTTGAGAGAGTGCTGTTACAGAAGAGGCAGGTTTAAAAAGTACCACTTCTTTAGAAACACTGAGTTTAAAACAATATTATGAACATTATAACTGAAATCAGAAAATGAAATTGTTAAACAAATCCATTCAATACCTGGGATGCAGTAATAAATTTCTGTTCTGTACTTAAGATATATCTTAATTTAGAAATATAATTCCATAATTCCTGAGCAGAACCACCCATGCTACTATATAGATATTAAGGGTAGAGCAACTGTAATTTAAATTAAATTCATAGGTTTGATGCACAGTATCAAAGCATTATGAATGGACTGGAGGAGACATGCCTTGAAATGCTTTTATCCTGGGCAGATACACATTCTATATCCAAGGCACTTGAAATTAAAAAAAATGCAGAGAGCTTTTTCAGTATCATATAGTCAGCCCTGACTCATTAGCAATGAGAGTCCTTTCTTAGTCTTCCACTGCAATTCAACATTTCTTTTAGTTAGTTCAGAAGACTATAGAGTTTCCATATTGATTCTGTCTTCTTGCTGAGAAATAAGACTATCAGTCACCATCACAATGCTGAAATCATCTGATGCTACTGTGACTGAGTTCATTTTCAGAGCATTAAGACATTGCCTCAGCCAGGTAATAAGTTCTGTCAAGTTACAGGAAATATTTCATGATAATATGTGTTCATTTATGATACCTATATATCCATAATCCATTCCACAGAACAGTGTCTATAAGAAGCAGGAATCTTTGAGAGAGGTGAGTAACACAGCAGAAGAAAACGAAAATCCTGCAAAATACCAGAACTTAAATAAAACCATAATTTACTGTACACTAATTCATTTAATGCTTAAGAGATAAATTGCTGAAATAGGAGGTGAGTAGGCAATTGTGACAGACAGTCATAAAAATATGTAGGTTTGACTGGATCTAATTATGATTCACGTAGATCAACAATCTACATGAAAATGTATTTGAGAAGCTTATTTGAAAAATAAAACTATAACCTCAAGTAAAAGCAAACTACACCTCAGAGTACAGACAATCCTTTTGCAACTGAATATTTCTTATTTTCCTTGAACAGTATTTAGTAAAAAAAGGATAGTTACATGATTAAGATCAGTGTTGAAATGTCTGGACACAGATGCATGAATCTAGCATCTGCCTCCAAAAATCATTTCAACATTAATCAATATATAACAGAGACATATATGATAAAGATAAAAAATACAGATCTGTCTGTCTCTCATCTGAGGAGCCACAATCTCATAGATGAAGGATCCCTACAAAACAACTCAGGCTTTAACAAATTAAGTTTGAAATATGTATGCAAATTTGCTTTGAAAACCTTAGCAGCTCCTTGATGCTTAACACATTCTTGGAGGGCTGCTACTCTAAGACCACTTGTTTGAATCTAGTACTGTCTAACTTCCTTTATTAAGGCTAGAATAACAAGTATCTTGGCTAAGAATTCCTTAGAGATCAGAAATAAAGTCCAAATAGTGACCACCTTCAATCCTTTAGCCACAAATTGCTTTAGGAAAACACCCACGTGTAGTAGAAAAGTGTTCCTTGATAAATCCATGCCTAATGCTCTGTGGTATAATTCCCGAAACATGGGCTATTATATTGCTGGGGGTTAGGTGTCCTTCTTTGGTTCCTTCTCAGCTATTGGAATTTTTCCCCATTAGCTGAGGAGAAACTTGATGGCTGGTACTTCTTGTGTGCTCAAAAAAGACAAAGAATCGGCTGGGCCCAGGGGGCAGCTGGAAGGGAGATGGGGTTCCTTTGTCCTTCTGTGTCGGAGCAGGACAGACACTCTGGGAGCTGCTTCTGCTGGGAAGAAGAGGATTTTGCCATCATCCAGATGGAGCAGCTGCTTCTTCTTCTTCTTCTTCTTCTTCTTCTTCTCCTTCTTCTCCATTTGTGGCCCTCGCTCCCGTGTTCTGCTGGACGTGCTGCAGCCCCAGCTGCCACCGCGGAGCTGCTGATCCATCCCATCCACCAGCCCGGGATTCCTGCTTATCCCTGCCATTCCAGCGAGGTGTTTTCCTCAGAGCCCTGCAGGAGCTCCGGGACTGAGTGCCAGCTGAGGGGTTTGTGAAGTCCAGCCTCTCCTCCACTTTTCCCGTCTCGGCCGAGAGGCTGCCACAGGGTCCCTGTTTCTGCTTTGTTGTTAATACTGCAGTTATTGTCCTTTGTTTTCCTTATTATACATATTAGTAAAGAACTGTTATTCCCACTCCCATATCTCTGCCTGAGAGAATAAACAGAATAAACATTTTTAATACTCCCAGAACAAGATCCACTTTCATGGATCTTCCATTCTCCTGGATCTAATATTTCTCCCTGGGGATTACAGTCCACAGCATTTTATTGAAAGCATAAATGTATTAGAAAAACATACCTTTTAGAGAGTAGCAAATGCCCTTAAATGTCTGTTTCTAATCTTTACCTTTCAGCTACAAACCAATTTAAGGTCTCTAAACTGACTGGGAAAGGTTTCTCTTTCCATGAACCACTAAAACTGTCAAGAAAAGAGGAAGCATTAAATTATATTAGCCTTGGTCCAAATAGACCACAATGAATTTTCATATTTGGGAATCACTTCCTCCACATCCTGTTCAATAAAAGGCTCACCTACCACTGTTCAGGGAAGCCTATAAACTCACCTAGTCTCTGTAAAATTCAGGTAAGTCAAAGCTTGAGAGGACCAAAAAAGAGCTCTCAGGGCAAAAATGAATGCTTTTTGTATAAAACTAGTTGTTTTGACTGTGGAAAAATGTGTGGAACACACTGAAGACCATCTTCAAACTGTGCAGTGGCACTTGGATCAGTAGAATATCTAGAACATGAGATAGACAACCTTGAGAGTGAAATTTAAAATATGTTGTTTTAATATGAAGATAACATATGAGGCCAACTTCATCATATATAAGACGTCCTAGGAGTACAAAGATAATCTGAGATTTTTCACCAATAGGGTTTAGAGGGTTTATATCTTTGACATATTTCTTGAGAGTATTTTTATTGTCCCTCTACAATATCTTGCTTTTTTTAAAATCAACATAAAGTGTACACTAAAACTGAGGTCTCTGGCTACCACAATAAAACTCAATCATTGCTCCTAGAATTAAGAACCATTTCTGCAATTCTTTCCATTTCTGCCAGCAACTGATCCCTAAATATGGTGGGGAGAATGGAATATGCTAGCAATCATCTCTGTCTTCATTTCTGCCACACAAGTCACTCTAAAGTAGAGCCAAAAGCACAACTGATTTTTATTGCTTTAGCTCGTGTTCTGTACACATTTGGAAAGCACAGTCAAAGCTGAAGTTAAATGTTGTGTTTAATATTTGTGAAGTGGGTAAGATTATTCACTTTCTGCTTCCAATAAACAAGTCCCCAAGGCATACAATCTAACCCTAAATCTCTCAACTGAAAGCAACAGCTCCAATAAACATACTGGTAATTGCCTTAAATAAGTGTTTGCAACTTGAGGTACATATTGCTGATAACTTTGTTTACTCCTGCCTTTTCAAAGATGACATTTTTTGAAGGTTAGAAATTCTTGTCTTGCTACATATATTACATTGTATTTTGCATGTTTAGTTATTGGACATTCCAAGGTCACAAGCATAGATTTATTGTTACACGGAAACGGACAATTTCTATTAACATGAGGGAGATAAAATTTTGATGTTATTCTCCTTTGAAATAATCATAAAGGAAGAGTATTCCTCAACCTTTGTGCTTTTCCCTCTTCAGACATCCAACAGCAAATGGATGTGCACATGGCCAGTGCTCTGATGTGCTGTAGAACTGAAGAAAGCTTCCAGCCATTAACTGTTATGGTTAAAGCTACAAAATATCAATTTACCTGAAATTCTGGCAACCTTGAGCTTTCAAGTTTTGCAAAACATTAGGTATAAAAGCCTCTATTAAATAGGAAGTGCAAATGATCGTACATGATGTTACATTCAGTCCTTTTTTTGCTCTTCCCTAAGATCTTAGAGTATGTGAAAAATATTAACCCTCACTACTCCTGCAACAGGCATTTTTATGCCAAATGCAAAATGGACTACAGAAAATTCTGTACATCATTCTTAGTGAGCTAATTCAAAAGTTACACATAGGATGAATCAGGTAAGCCAGACTCAGCTTAAGAGATGGTTATGAAGTCAAACACTGGTGACAGAGTCAAAACTCTGGTGACAGAGTTACAGAGAGATCCCAGGAGTAGCAACTCATGAAAAGGAAAGCTAAACTTTGCCATAGTGATCCTATCAGTCTCCAATATCTTAATTATTCCGTGTCTAACGTCATTTATTTTGTCAGTTTTTATTCTGCAGTTTTCAGCCCAGAGCAGACATCCACAATGGCCTTAACTGACCACATCAAAACATGGCAATTATTACTTCTATGCTCATGCATACTTTTCTCCCCCTTATTTTACATCAAGATCACCAGCATTACAATGAGGGTAAATTGATTCATTTCATTCTAGAAAAGCTTAAAGAAATCAATAGCAAAATCCTTAAGGATTTAACAGATTTCTCAAAAGGTCAAATCCTGATTATCAATGTTTTAATAATTTATTCTTCCATTTCATTATTCCAGATATCAGGATATAGCATTCTTGATATGGTTTAATCTCTTCTGTAAAACAGCTCATTGAATTTGGTCGGTAACATCTGACATGGAAGTTAGAGGTTAATCTATAACATGTAATACTGGAGTAGATCCCTATAAGAAGAGGCATCATTTTGATGTGAATGTTTCTGTCCACACAATTCTCAAGACCGTTTCAATGCTTCTTCTATTATTTATTAAAAGAATGGACATTCCCCTTGTATTCTACTTTATAGTTACATTTTTAGGCAAACCATCCCATTTGATCTGTGATAGGTTCAAACATTGTACAGACTCTCAGTGAAACGAAAATTCCCAGCAAGTAAACTTTTCCAAACAGCAAGAACTAGTTGTCCTCCTTGAAGGATCTGCTAATGCCACTTTCCACTGAAATTCTTGACAGCAACCTTTAACAAACACAAAAAAACCCTGAACAACACCCCAATAAAACTAAAAATTAGGTGAACAAGGGGTTCATGTTCTCCTCAGCCTCTTCCCATAATCCATTACAACAACAGCATGCAAAGAAAATATGTCTTACCAAGTTCTGTTATGTAGTTTTTTCCTTCTGAAGGTAAAGGAATGTACTGATTAGAAAAGAAGTTGTTTCCATAACCCAGGACAAAACCTTCTAGTTTGGTGCTTTGGCTTGGTCGAAGATACCTCATGCAAACAGTGTCATCTGTTGCATTGATCTGAACCCGCAGACTCTGCCTTTTCACTGGGGAAAGAATGAAAAAGAGGAGATCAGAATGCATCATCTTGCAACATGACAATGAGCATGACAATACAACAATATAGGGCTGTTTAATAGCATGCAGCTGAAAAATTTCTTATAGGTGATATCTCCTGGAAACACAATGTATTTTAAAAAGTGAACTCTAACAGTCATGTAAAACAGTGGTTGCCAACATTGGCTGTTTTTCCACTAGTTTAGCATTATCATTTGCTTTAACATCTACAATTGCAGCAGTTAAAACCATGCATGAATTAAGTGGAAAAAATGCAAGTATTTTTTCCTTTAAATGCAAGAGTTGTAGTAGTATTAGCCATATTTAGGATCCATAAGAGAAAAATGTACAAGTTTTTGGTTTGATTTTTTTTGCTTCTTAGTAGAAAAGATGAAGTTGTAAAATTAAGTTAATCAATTAATCACTCAAAAATTATGGTAGAGGATAAACAGTAACTAGATTCAAGTAAATATTCTTCATTTTTTTTTCTCCTATGTTAGGCTAGAAATGTAATTTTGTATTTGGAATTTCATCAGGACACCAAATTAACATAAATACTTTACTCAAAACTACAAAGACTCTTTTTAAACATACATTTTTATGCTTTCCAGGGGAACAGCACACAAAGTAAGAAACATCTTGTAAATCCATCTACAAAAATTTAACTTGTAGCAACAGAGAATGACTTCACAACAGAATAACTAAGTTTTTACAGTACAAGTTGGTGTTTTGGCTTCTGCTTTGTGGGGTAAGAGAGGATTGGCTTTCCCTTTTCCTTCCTTGGTATGTACAATTTTAATACTCTCTTGGTACTGTTAAACCTATCATATTTTCAGAACTGTTGAATTGCTGGCTTTTCCCCAAACTTACAACACCAGCACTGGACTGTACATTTTGGGTTGTTATTTCTCTTCTCATTCTCAAAATATAAATTTTTATCCCCAGCAGATTTTCAAGCATCTGTGCAATCATGAAGGGTGTAATTAACTTATCAGGGAAAAAAACCAACTTTGCAGACAGTCATTTTACTTCAGGAACTAAATCCTGAATAAAAGCTATGAGATAAATAATAAATAATATATCATTGAATAATAGGATAGAGCGATACTAAACTTCTTTCTTTCTTTCTTTCTTTCTTTCTTTCTTTCTTTCTTTCTTTCTTTCTTTCTTTCTTTCTTTCTTTCTTTCTTTCTTTCTTTCTTTCTTTCTTTCTTTCTTTCTTTCTTTCTTTCTTTCTTTCTTTCTTTCTTTCTTTCTTTCTTTCTTTCTTTCTCTTCCTCTCTTCCTCTCTCTTTCCCTCTTTCCCTCTCTGTCTCTATCTCTCTCAGTAATTGCAGACCAATATTCAAAGACTCTCTAGACAAGCACATTCTGACTCTCTGGTATCACCCAACATACCCTGCTTTTTTAAGAGAAATTCTAATGATTAGAGTTGCCAAGAGACCAAACCCCTCACTTTGTTTTAGCAGATGATTTGAGCGTCTGAAGTTGTCTGCACACAGAATGCAAAGCTGTAAGCCAACACTTTATGCCTCTTCCCTGTACAGAACGAAGTGTACAAGTAAAATTGATGGAAAACATCTGCCTCCCTTCCTTTATCTAAAGACTGATCAAGAAAAATCATTCAGCCAGGAAACTGTCACAATTTTTTGAAGGCAACCCTGCCAGGTTCCAGAAGACTGCAAGGCTTCTAGAAAACTCAGTTCCCTGGCATTTTCAGCAGTGCAATACCTTCACGGGGAAAAAGGCAGCAGTGGCTTCTAATCTCCATGACATCCTCGCTGGTTTATTTTCAGTGCACAAGACTGCTGAATATTGACATGGCTCCAGATAACACAAACCAGGAATAAAACACAACACACTTCAAATACCTCTAATGGGCTTCATAAAGACACTTAGTAAAAACTGGTAACAAAGTTTAGGATTATTATCTCTAACTGACAGTGAGCTACATCTCTTTAAATTATGGATTCTTCAAAACCCATTAGGCATTATTGAAATGATGGTCTCCTGGTCTCTATTGAGTATTCATGTCTAAGAATAAAATAAGACTTACAGAACTTAATTTAAATATGGTAATTTTATTTCCATATTAAATTCCTTATTCCAATTCAAACTTGAATTTACCAAAAAAGAAAATTAGTGAAGATCTATTTCATTTTAAATTTACAATAATTTAAGCCATTTTTCCCCACAGTTGTATCTAGGTATCTCTCAGTTATACCTTACACCAATTTGAAGACTTAATCCTATATCAAGGTTATATTCAACTGGGTCTGATTTCAGATAGATGGATACCATTGTTTATTCATAAGCAGTCAATTATAGTGACAAAGAGTCTTGATTTTATTAAAGCCTTAGAATTCTCAGTGAGGTTTCTGCAATTAGAAAGCTTAAATGGGTTAAGTAGTAGTAGCTTTAAGACCCTTTAAACCTCTTTTTTATAGCTAGGATATCAAAACTAGCAAGAGAGCTTTTAAAATCAAAGACAGTTCTAGCAGAAAATAAACAGGAATAATGTATTTCTTTTTTAAAAAAAAGTGAATAAGGCAGTAAAGAAGAAAAAGAGATGCGCTTGAAATTAAAAGAATAAATCCTTGTCCTCACCACCCTGTCTTGACAGGGCAGGTCATTTTCCTCTAATTTACTTTTAAGTACAGTGATGGCCTGAATGGCAAAAAATATTGCAGAATTCCTGTAGAGTTTAGGAAATACTCATTAGGAAAAAAGTATTTAGGTTGGAAAAGACCATCAAGATCATCAAGTTCAACCTCTACCCCAGTACTGTCCAGTCCACCACTAAACCATGTGCCCAAGTGCCACATCTACACAACTTTCAAACACCTCCAGGGATGGTGCCACAAACATGGTCAGTCTGTTCCAATGTTTCATGACCCTTTTGGTGACAATACTTTTCCTAGTATCCACCCTAAAGCTCCCCTGGCACAACTTGAGGCCATTTGCCCTTGCCCTGTCACTTGTTACTTGGGAGAAGAGGCTCCCACTGGGCCCCTACACCCTCCCTTCAGGCAGTCGTAGAAATAGATAAGGTCCCCCCTTGAGCCTCCATTTCTCCACCTCCCTCAGCTCCTCCTCATAAGATGTTTGCTCCAGTCCCTTCACCAAATTTTTGGCCCTTCTGTGGACATGCCTCAGCTCCTCAACATCTTTGTTTTAGAGAGGGATGCAAAACTTAATATATGACTTAGAGTGCAGCCTTACCAGTGCCAAGTACAAGGGGGTGACCACTTCCCTGATTCTGCTTGGCATACTATTCCTGATAAAGGCTGGGCTTTCACTGGGCTCTTGGCCACCTGAATACACCCTCGCTCATGCTCAGCTGCTGGTGACCAGCAGTCCCTTCCCAGTCCTTTCTCACCAGGCAGCTTTGGGTTGTCATGAGCCTGGTGCAGGATCCAGCATTTGGCCTTGTTGAAGGTACACAATATCCACAACCTTTCCTGCATCCACTAAGTGAGTGACCTTGTCATAAGAGGGTATCAGGTTAGGAAAGCAGGACCTACATTTCCTGAAGCCTGGCCCAAAGAGCAACAAAGAGCAAAGCAGAAAAATCTCCTTCTTCATTTGAACTTAGCTGTGTGTTTTTCAGGGAAAATAACGGCTAAAGCAGCAGCACAGATGCCACACTTCATATGACTAAACCACATTCCTATTCACAGGCTGTGTGCATTCCGGAATCAGTGAAAATAAGGGATGAATATTCACTGGTAAAACAATAAATGACCGGTTTCTGGAAGTGTATGAACAGAAATGGAGCAACCAAGGACAAGGAGAGATCAATCCTACTTGCTGCACAGACACTGCCAGTCTAGCCAAGTTAGGGCTGGCCTGGAGCAATGAAGATATAAATGATATATAAATTATCTTGGTTAATGGGAGCTGCCCCTAGGAGCATATTAGCAATATAGGTTTCACTTGTGTTGATCTCACAGTATTTTGAACAAGTAACCAGGAAAGCATCCTTATTCTGAGTGATATGTCAGTGCTTAGTCACCACTCAGATAAACATTTATTAAATATGATTGAATGGACAAGGGAAGTCATAGGAACTTAAGTGTTATGATACTGTGATAATCTATTTGATTTTGAGAAAATAATTTTATCATATTAGGATTTCAGGAGACCTTTTTTCCCTGCATCTCCTTGAGAAAGACTCAAATGATAAACTAGATGCCCTCTAATTCCATCCATTTGTGTCAGTTCTTGGCATTTGTTAGTGAATACCCTGGTCTTAAGTATTTACATTTGTAATGTAATTTTTTTACATTGAGGTCATTTCCAAATGGAAGATTCTGAGATCTATAGCTACCTCTGAAACACAGTCTTTCCCTCCATGCTTGCCAACAGAAATTCCACACTGATCTGCAAGTATTCTCTTCAACAAAAGTCAGTTGATAACCAAGATCAGCAGGAGAAACTGTGCAAAGCACATCTGAAGTAAAAGCACAAAGTTAAGTGCATCATAGCACTTGGAGTGTTGGAATCAGTCTAAGGAAAGGAGTCTGCCTATACTGGGAGAGAATGAAAAACAGCTCGATGAATCAGTTCTGTCATAAGAGAACCAGCCATCACCAACTCTTCAGAAAGAAGAAAATAGCTACCAATGACCTGACTAATCCAGCTGCAAGCACCATAGTTTGGCTAGTTGGAATGCATAGGCAACAAAAGACAGAAGCAAAAAAATACTGAAACTTTTAAAAGTTTAGATATCACTTCCACTCATACCAGGAGTCTACTGCATGCTTTAAGAGTGGGTGGTCTCTTGTAATCAAATACAATCCTATTTTTTGTTTTTACCCACAGAGTGAGGATCCTTGAACTCTGTCCTACAAAACTAGAGGGTGATACAGCTGTAGTGTATTACAGCAAATTTGGCTTTGTTGCCAGAATTCCTTTTGCCTTACATTGAAATTGTTTATTTTCCACCATTTCATAGATTTTTAAGGGGCATGAAGGCAAGACCCAGCACTGCCTCCCAGAGTGCTAGACAAATGAAGTGTGCCCTATGAAAATATATTAGTACCATCTATTTGTAAGCACTACGTCACTTATTCAAATCATTCACAGCAGTGCTCTGATTTTTCCAAATCCGCTGTCAGAGTACCACCAGGCAAACTTTCAATGATAAAACTGTGAAACTTTTATTTTCTGCTCTTTTATATTTTTGTATTTATTTTGGCTGTCAAACAGGGACAAATATTGGTTGTTTGGCTGCAACCGATATCTTAAAATGGGAAACATTCAAAACAGTTCTGTTTCTATGCAGTACAATAAACAAGACACACTTCTAGAGCAGACACAACCACAGAATCAAGGAATAATTTAGGGTGGAAGGAACTTTTCTATCTAGTTCAACTCCTTGTTCAAAGCAGGCCTCAAGTTGCTCAGGGCCACATGCCGCTGAGTCTTGAACACCTCCGAGGACACAGATTCCATAACATCTCTGGGGTAATCTGTTTCAGTGTTTAGCATACTTCTGTTTAAAAAAAAATTCCTAATTTCTAACTGGAATTTCCCATATTCCAGTTTGTTCCCAGTGCCTCTTGCCAAATTACTCTCCACCACTGCAGAAAATCTCTTTGTATCCTCCAGTCAGATAGCTGAGGACGACGTCTGATCCTTTCTCCTCACGGATTACATCAAACACAAGGCTCCTAGCCATGAAATACACATTCACAAATACTCTGAATGATGAAAGTAGGTGCCATATGAAGAGGTTAACAAAGCATATCTTTTTAAGGGAGGGTGAGCTAGCAGCCTTGCATGTAGTTTTGTCATTTCCAAATGAAATTCCCCAATTATTTTTTTCAAAGTATTATTATGCCTACACAAGTCTAACATTGCTTCTGAACAGGCTGTCAACATGCAGCAGTTCACTGTGCAAAACACAAACAAGTATGTATATCTACAAAACTCTAACTCTTAAGCTCTCAACTTACACCTGCAAACTACTTTCACTTCAAAGAAGGCAGCTTTTCTTAGGTGTATCAACATTCTTGGTCAGCTTTTCTTAGGTGTATCAACATTCTTAGCAGAATGTACACAGCAAATGAAACAGCATAAACTGTAATTCCCTCCATATTTCTTTCATATCTAGGACCATTTTAGTAATTTAAATGACAGAGAAATTCACTACTAGAGGCATACAAGTAGCTGAAATATGCAGTAGGGAAACTCCTCTATACTGGTGTCCCCCTAAAAGGAAGAGATGCCAGGGTCAGCCCCATCCCTTCCTGTGTCATTCTCACAGTACTCCTTCAAGGTTACTGGCACCTCTTCCTCTGGTTTCTACCCACATTTAGTTTTATTAATGCTAATCAGAAATATGCTGCTCTTTAATGTTATAAATTAAATATATACTTCTGAAATAGAATTGTTAGAGCATTTATATTACAAAACTACTAGGTCTTAAATCTTATTTTGCCAATTTCTCTCTAGTGATGACTACAGTTCAGAACTGAGTTAATTAGCTGTACTCATTAGTACTTTAGGGCCAGTTATGTCACTGAAGAGGTAAAGATGTAGTTATTAGTAATTCCAGCTTCTATGTAGCTACATTAATCGTTGCACAAAGGAAATATTTTTTATTTGTTGCTCATACATTGCCATCTGCTTTGCCTGTTCTCAGGTCATTCAAGAACTTCCCTGAAGTTTCACTTCCATCTTTATCACTATCTCCTTCACAGAGTTCCTTGAACATGCTGGTTTAAAATTATTTTTTATTGGACTTAGTAAAGTAACTGTCATTATTTTTAGGGTGCAAAGCTGAAAACAGTCTGGGAACCCATTTCAGTGGTCCATCCCCCAATTCCAGCTTTCATTCTGCAGGTCATTTTTCATTATTTATTAAAATAGGAAACAAAACTGAAAACAAGAAAGATAACAGAAAATAAACAAGCCTGCAGCTGTGATGGAAAAGGAGTTAGACTTCTGGAAACTTCTTCAGTATAATTTAAAATAACCTGACCCTGACTCCTCTTGTGGGATTCTGTTTAGTTTATATTTTAAACCTTAGAAAATTCAGCTCCATTATGTGTCCAGTTAGTCAACTTAGTTTGATGTTTTGATGGCAAAAATTTATAAAATTCAACATGAAGCAATTCAACATTCTTGAAGGATGGGGACAAACCCAAGCCTATTCATTATTTCAATGCATTATTTCAATGCCCTTTGAAGCTCTTTCAAGTTGAATAATTTTGATACATAACACTTTCAAAATAAACAGCATACAAATTTAAAATGACAAGACAAAAACTGCTTGTTATTACAACAACCTAAAACCCTTATTTCAATTTGCATTATGGATCACTTATTTGTAGTAGGATAAAGCTTAATTTTGATCTGATAGATTCTCCAGGGTTTACTCACCCTGGCTTTACTCTCAAAGTTCTTTATTTGTTGTTTTTTCCAGACAGGCCTGGTATGTATTTTTCTGGATGTAATTTCACCTGGACAGAGCTGATGAGACAGCGACTGCATCTTGCCCAGAAGAGCTTTCCAGTCCTGTCTCCTTCTCCTGTCCAAGGAAACAAGTCCAAGGCAACTCCACCCAGGCTGGCCTATGAAGAAAACTGTGTCTAGGCCAAAGAACCTGATAGATTCTGCATAAATATATTCAATAAAGGCAAGCAGAGGACTTTGGGGAGCAAGGAGAGTTTCACCAATTTTCTAGGCTTAACTCTCTTTTTTTTTTAAGCCTTTGAAGATCAGCAGCCAAAGCAAACACCAAAAGAGAAATGTGGTCTCTGGACATGCCTTCATACAAGGTGGTCATATTTTAGAGCTGATCAGCTGAATAAAATCAGGGACTTTCTTTAACAACCTCTCCTCAGTAGGAAAAGCTCAACAAAATACTAAGAACTTGAGCAGGTGAAGAATTCGATGCTGTCGGACTGGCTCTGCCCATAAACTTCAAATGTATTGAAGCAATCGGTATTAAAGAG